>LS485060.1:112078-182586 GCA_900490705.1 Pristionchus arcanus
GGACAGAGTTATGTTAAAAGAAATATGTGGTTATAATAATTTGGGGGCGTAGAATCGATTGGTGAAATAATCCCGAGTGGTTCAAGGTTATTTTTTCGAGAAAAACTTACATTTGAGTGCGGAAAAGCGGTTTTTCGATGTTTTCATAAGGAAATCGGTGTTTCCGCCATGTGGTCGTCTTGACTTATTTGTAGAGCTCGGTAATACGAAAACAATGGTAGAAATTAGCTCGCTGTACGATAAAAATGAAGCTAGTTATGGTCATTTGAAGTTGTAGATAAAAAAAATCGATAAAATCGAAATTTGACAAAAACAACTAAATATATCTTTTCTAGTACCCCAATACTATGTACCAACCAACTTTCATCGAAATCGGTGAGATAAAATATTTTCTAGTGGCAACGGTTACTACACTTTTACAGAAGACCCGTGTTAAAATAAATATTTTTCGATTCCCATTTTCGATTCCACTCAGGAGAGTACGCCAAAACATTCGTGGCAACTTCATGTTTCAACACTACTTGATCACAATAGCCAATGCTTCACTACTATTTCTCCTCTCTCCTCTCTCAAAGCTCAATATTACTCACCCTCCTGTATGCTCCTCGTCAATTCATCGACCGCTCTCAATCCCTCTACCGTACTCTCCATCAGTTCATCTCCATCGGCCATCTTTCGCAGGTCTTCGATCCCATTCGTGAACGAAGCCGTCGATTGCAGTTTGTCTGCGAAAGGGGAAAGGATGAGATTCGTGTTTCATCGTTTTACTAGATTACTCTTTGCCATGGCTATTTTAACTACGACGCATTGAAGTTTCATGAACAACTAATGCTTTCCAGCAATTGCAATTTTACATTAAGTCGGAAGCATTCATGAATAACAACCCATGAATGATGTCCTGAATCTGGAAAGATTCGTGCAATGTTTCCAGGTTCATTACCGCTGCTAAAATAATTGAAAGAGCCGATCGGCAGTCTTGCCGTATTTCTTTGAACCATTTCAGTATAAGAAAAAAACTCCGGTATTCAACATGTGCAAAAAATGTGGCCAGGTGTATTCCCGCTCTAATGATACAGGATAAAGCTGATCATGATTGATTCAACATTGATTGTGAGTCGAATGCTTTTGTGTACAAGAAAAACTTAAAGGTATACACGCCTGGATACTTGTTGTTTGAACAACGGGTCAACAATGTTCTATACTGGTTCTATAATAGCTGATGGATATCAACCACATTGTGAGAACAATTTTGGAGAGTCTAGCTATAACCCAAACTCACATTGAGATCTGCAAAAACAGCAAATGATTGAAAATTTCGCCTGGTTCATTGCCGCTTTTCGAATATTTCATAAAGCGTACGACCAACTGTTCGCTAACAGTCGTTGGACGAATTGCTCAAAACATACCAATAATGCTCTGCATGTGCGATCGGTGGTCATGGTCGCCGTACAGCAGTGCGGACCACTGCTCCGGAGCGATGCGGAGTCCCGCCTGGAAGAGGGAAAGGAGTACGGTAAGTTGTGGCATAATCTACTTCTCTCGCGAAAATTGGAATTTCTTGGTTTCAAATGACTATCAGGTACGATAGAAACCCAAAGACAACAAGTAGAACTTCGAAAAGCCAATCACACCTGTGGGGATACGTCTCAGCTGTTTTCTCGCCATCAGAATCAATCAATACTACTGAATCCATCACCTACCGTAGCCCCTTCTACCGTAATCAATATCTACCGTACATCGATGGCGATGCTGACGATCTGCGCGTCGTGCTCTCGTCGCAGCGAATCGTACACCGTGTACTCCTCCTGGAAATATATAATCAGTCTGCGATAGGCAGATACCGTAATTCGAATTGTTGTTTTAACACAGCCGGCCCACATAACATCGATCCACTGTTCAAACTGGTCATGAGCTGTGATTGAAACTCAAATGACATGTGGCACGGTACTGCTGTTCTCAATACTCTTCAACCGCCCTTCAATCGATAATCAATATCGTACCTTTAGCTGCATGAGGGATGATTCTCCGTCTCTCTTGAGCACATTGAAGCACGAGGCACGATAGAGCAGCTGCACGACGTGACCAACGCACGTTTTCGACGTCTAAATCAATATATTAATTTTGGAATGCAACTCCACTGAATTGATTTTCTGCTCCATGATAGATACAGTGAGATCATTGTTCTGTTGATGCCCACGCTCTCTATTATGGGCTACTGAAACTCAAAAGTAGTGATCGATTTCATTGTTTTTACACATTGGATTCGAATAGTATTGTTGGACTTATAGAACATGAAAACATTGTTTACTCCAATTCAAACGTAATATCCGGTATGGCTGCAAAATATTAAATATTTATTCTTATTGTAAGAACATGTCGTGATGGGATTGGCATTGCGAAAGTTTATCAGGTAATGTTGAAACCGCAAGCCAAGAACTCGAATTTCGAAAATAATCTCCCACCTGGGGATACGTCTCGGACAGCCGCTTCACAACGTACATCACCAGCGTCTTTCTCGCGATCAGAGCATTCTGGAAAACAATCAGTTATCGATACTTCAGATACCGTACTCCTGCCTAACATAAATGAAAAAAATAGGTGACAAAAACCTTCGAAAGCGGGGTATATTTATGAAAAAGACCATGGAAGCCAACTATTTTTTTATGAAAGCGGGGTGTGTTTGCGAATCGTAGGTTACATGCCTTGTTATCGTAAACCTCGAAAGCGGGGTATGTTTTTAAATTCCAGGTAGTTTTCGACTAGCTTTTTCATGCATACTGCCCGTAATCCACCGTAATTATATTCCGTTACCGTAATCAATAAACTCACATGCGACATAGTGAGCAGGATCAGGTTGAGCACGTCCTCTTGCATGGCTGTAAATCGATTATTTTACAACAAACAAACTGAAAATCGGAAACAGTTGGGGTCTCCGTTTCACGTCCACTCTAAAGTCAGACAGATCGCGAAAAAACAATCGGCCTGGGGCAAACGATATAGAAAAGTGAATAAATCAAGTGGTCGATTTGGACAATCGAGATGATACCATGCTCCGCCTGCATACCGTACCTGGTCCGAGGAACTGACATCCTCGGGCGCGCACGGCCGTCCACAATTGGTGCGAAAGCGACTGCTGATTCTGCGACCCGAGCATCACCTCGCAGAGAATTCTGTAATCAAATCCACTAATAGAATGATCTATTTATTGGTAGGGCGATTCTTCTATTAATCATCTTTTAGAAGAAAGTTGAGAACATCATCACACGATGAAGCCGGAAAGTGAAAGGCGTGGCAATTTCACCTGTTGACTAATTTGCTTTATATGAAGAACATCCGAAAATCAATACTCAACGGAATTCCTAGACTATCCATACATGCTGAAACTGTCAATTGCCAAGCATACCAAAAAAGGTCAATCTATTATCGATTTTCCATGTTTATAATGCAGATCGATTACTTTGGCAATACTACCATTACCTCCTGCCTACCGTACCTCTCGGCGATCTGTCGCGCTTGTCTGGCCGCTCGCAATCTTCCCGATGGTTCGGCTAGCTGTAGACAGATGAGATGGACGATCTTACGCTGCACCGTACGAGACATAACCTGAGAGGAGAGATTGGGTTAGGTAGGGAAGGATGCTGTAAAAACCATCGTGATTACAGTCATTATTATTTATTGTTTTGAGAACAAAGATAACCTCCGTTCATTGACAATGTTCAAAAATGTTCAATCAAATTTAGCAAACGAAACAGAAAAATACGATGGGTAACTCTGAATTACTGTACCTCGCTCCATACACTTCCCCCTCTCTCCGATTCGATCTTACGCAGATAACTGGCCACTCCACAAAGACTGTCGTCGATGTTCTGAAGAGATGGAAGATTGAATCATATCTATGAATAATTACTCGAATACACGAGAAGCTATGTTCAATTATCGTTTACTTAATTATTCCTTCGATATGAGCGAAAAATGATTCCACTAGGGAGTTTTGGGATATGAATTTCCCTTATTAAAGAACGTTTTACTAGCACAGCGATTCTGAAGAGACGGTCAGCTTTCAAAAAACATTTATTTGTAATATTATTAATCTAATGTCAGTGCAACAGAAAATGAACGAGTTCTCAAATAGGTTGTTTTGTGATCCACTGTTGCTACATAGTATCACACCCAGACATTCAACATTCGGTGGTCATTTCCTTTCATAAAAACAACAACCTACCACCAGAAGAATGTTTAAAGTCCACCATAACTACGACCAGGATAGTTTGCGATTCACTATCACTATGTGATTGCATGCCGTCTAGAAGGTACAGTGTGTCGGGTGTGTACGCTTTTGAAATCAAATAATTCTAACCTGCATAACGAATAGATCTTCCCTCTGGAGTGTCTCGTCGTGGTCGATGAAGGATTCCAATCCCTTCTGAAGATCGACGCCCACGATGGACATCATCGCCTTGTTACGAGGAAGAACAGAGAGGGGAAGCTTACCCTCGATCTGTGAATTAGGTAATTAATTAATTGAATATTTAATTAACACTAATTAAATACTCCCTGGATATCACCATTTGTCAAATCAGTACATAATTATCTATCTAGGATCCGGATCCAATAATCACGCTGAAAATAGAATACGCACCATCAATTTAATGACGTACCAAGAAAAGATCATTCTACCTTTACGCTCTTGCACTTGATTCGGCAAGGAGTTTTATTGAGGAAGTTAATCTAATCATTGCTTCGTATGAATGTCAATGTTAATTTCCGGTTGGATCTCTGTGGAATGGCCACATCTCCATCTTTCTATAAACATCTTTCTCATCAACGCATGGTTCCAACGGCGAGACAACGGAATGTGCAAAACAATCGAACGATCTATGGTCCCTGTTTCATATTGAACCGAGGTATTGCACGTAAAAATAGGTACCCTTTAATCGGTTGACGTGTGCGAAACTAGCTCAATTATGTTGTTACTCTGGACTTTTATCCCTCATAAAGATACCAAAATAGCTGCTGTTTCTCTGTTCAGTGACTTCATTTCAGGGGTCAAATACACAGGTCATGAAACTCAAAATGTGGTGTGGTTTTCCGAATTTTTCATATTTTTGGGCATGAGGAGGTTAGGTTTCTGATAATCTACCATGATTTCGTGTAATGGTGGCATGCTTTTTTTCTAATTTTTGTTCAAATTGACCTAAAAATGTGGCATGCTTAGGTCCTTTCGGGAGGACTATTTGACCTACGCTTCATTTACACCGAACTGTCCAGAATAAGCAAACTAAAGGGAATAAAGTGAAACCTTGTCGGTAAGACATAAATGTTCGTCATCCATCTTCTTCTCGATGCAATCAGTGCAGACTGCATGGGAGCAGAACAGATTCACCGCCTGTTTGTGACGTGAGAAGACCTAGAAAACAAGCTTATCACCGTCTGCCGCCCTTTATTTGTCATTTCATCTGACGAATCGATCAAAAGAACAACCATAACGTCACATTTTGGGCTCTATTTGCAAAATGCAATAGAAAATATGAGTAAACTACTTACCTTGATGCATAATGGACAGCAAAGGACCTCGGCCCATTTGAGCCCCTGTCCCTGCGGTGCCATTGTGCTGCAGAAGAGACTGCTGCAACTGACGCGCCGTCGTCGGAACTGTGTGGGTCAGCCACTCTGAACGGCTAACGATTTGTAAAGAGCGAGAGAGAAAGAGATAGGGAAAACTTGATACGAGAGAGATCTCGAAATAGCATGAGAGAGCGAGACGATGAAAGAGTTAGAGATTGATAACTCTGTTCAAGCAACGGTGTAGAGACGATAAGAATAGAAAATAGCTACGAAAAGTCACTGTAGCGTTTGACAAACAACTTTGAAAGATTGCCCATCCCTAGCCGGGAACTCCGGAATTGACAGCCGCGAAACGAAATCTCGATTCGTCGTCGTCTTAGCTACCGTAATCTCACCATTAATTTGTCAGTTTATGATAAAGAGCCCGCGGGGCTTTTGTAAGTAAAATTTGTCAATCTTTTATTCACTTCGTGTTTATTTATCGCGTGTTTACATTCTAATTTTGGCAATTAAAGCAATGCGATGGTGACCGGGTATGAAGCACGAGTGCGCGCTGTGCTTGGTGAAGCTATTTCCTCCCTTTCTTCACTCAACGACCATGCAACGATACTTGAGGTTTGAAATTCATTGTTTTTGTTGTTTGTTGTTTTCACATAGCCATAATTGGACAATTTTCTGCAGATTTCACTAGACGACGGCTCAAGTTATCGATGCTCAGTACGGCGGCTGAATCGGGCAGATAGGATTCTGAGGGACTGTGATTTACGATTGTTTCTGTAAGTTGGGCTTGTTTATTTAAATATTTAAATTATTTCAAACGATCAATTCTTGGTTCTATAGAAACTGCGATGGCGAAACGTTCTCCGAGTGTGGTGAGATGGATCCGGACATCGTCATCGGTAAGTATTTTTAAAATGTTATTTAGTCACTACTCGTACATGTCATTTCTCGTATCTACAAATTTTGATCGGCTTATTAAAAATAGTTTTCCTTAACATTCACATGGCTCTGCAATAAATCTGTGGCCCTTAATATTCGAGTATTCATCTTAAGGCGGGCTTCCACTGCCTGATGACCTATCCGATGCCGATCCGAATGTGTGGCTACGCGTGTGGAAAACCTTCGCAAGCAGGTAGCTTATATTTACGCATTAAAAATTAGTTTTCGATCCTTAGATTTGGTGCGAGCTGCGCCCATGTGGATACTGTAATAGACGAAGCCGCCCTGACTGTTCGCCCGCCTCACATGTTCCCCCATCTAATCTCAGTGAGTAATTTGGCGTTGATTATGAGTTCATGACATTGTTCAGACATCCCTCGTCGTAGTCTCTGCAGACTGGGTGATTACGGTAACCGACACACCACGACCTACTCATCCACTGACTACCGTACTCCGCTACGCCCACTACAATATTGATCGGCACAGTCAGGTATACTATATCCGTCAGCTACCGAAATCGACCTCTTCCGTTCAGGAGACAAATTGGCTTCTGGCAGGCATCGTCGAGTGCTTTCAGCAGCTGAGTTCGCGTGCTTGCTTCCCCATCTACAGCACGACACTATTCAGAGTGAGTACGGTAGCCTATCGATTGATCTTTGATCTCTACCATCAGGTGGATGATTGTCTCTGGGTATGGATTGACCCATTGGAGGCGCTGCTCGCAACGAAGAAGCGACTACCGGAAGGTATACGGTAGAAGACAAATATGACCGATTGGGAACTGATTGTTTTCAGTGCCGGAAGAGAGCAGAGAGGCAAGATTGGAGGATGCGCAAGAGGCTTGGAGAACGGTTTGTTGAAGAGCTTTCTTATTCTGAATTAGTTACATTTTTTCACTGCGATCAAGGAAATATATCCAATTTGGTGGATGAGTTAATATATGAGGAACAAATGTAGCCTAAAATCTCCATGATTTGTAGCGCAAGCTCTCCAACCTCGAGTATCTGTTGCTGCTCAATGAATTCGCTGGCAGAGAAAGGGGCGATCCCTACAACCATCCGGTAGTGCCGTGGGTGGTCGACTTCAGGTGAGACATGGTGGATTAGTGTTTCTGGGTCTGCTCTTATTGACAAGAGACCACTAGACATTTGATCGGTCTTCGATGAATACCTAAAAATAAAATTCTGATCCGTTTTTTGCCTCTTTTTATTATTATTTAGCCTTATTTTTAGTGTTTTATTCATTCTATTATTCAATTTTAGCAGCGAAAACGGAGGATGGCGTCCGCTGAACCGCACCAAGTTCCGTCTGAACAAGGGCGACGACCAGCTGATGGAGATGTTCAAGTGAGTGGGGATGGTGTAGTCGGTGGTGCTTCGAGTGCAGGGAAGAAGTCGACGAGTAGTAAACATCGCCCTTCAGACGTGAGCCGGCGCACCACGTGCCCGAACAGCTGAGCGACATTGGGTACATGGTGCTGCGAGCGAGAGTGGAGAGCAGAGAGCGATTGTGCAGGCATGTGAGGAGCAAGGTGAGAAGAATGATCTTTGGAGTTCTGTACTTATTGAAAGGATGTAGAGTAGTGGATGTAGTTTGATCGATTGACTTGTTGATTTGATCTTTGATCTTTGATCTCCCACTATCTCTTCCTTTCCAGTGGGAACCCCGTGAGTACCCCTCATCGGTGCATCGTCTATACGAATGGACTCCCGAAGAGTGCATTCCGGAGTTGTATGAGGATCCGAGACTCATTGGTCAGTGACTAATGACATTTTTCACTTATTTTTAAACTGTTAGAGAAATGAGAAGTTAATTTTTGAAAGAATTTTGTTTTGTGCCCCGTGATGTGGGTTGGTTGCCTGCGGTTTCACTATTTTCATATAACTCGAAAGCTATTGCCTCCAACGTTACTATTCATTATGTTCCCTGGCCGCGGTACACATTGAATAGTAATCAGCCATCGCGTAACAATTAATCCTTGAGTATGGTAAAATCCAACATGCGCTTTGCGGTTTCACCTTCAACCGATATTCTTGACAATGATAATCGGCGGTGATCTGACTAGTGTTTTAAAAACCAAAATGCCTTCCGAAATCGATCTTTCTTTAGTGATAATAGCACCACAAGAATAACTGTTAATGAAGTATTCCTTCATCATTCATTGTTCGCAGTGTCCTCCCACTCGGACATGCCCTCCCTCGAGGTTCCTTCCTTCGCAGGGAATGGATCCCCGGAAGGATTCATCCAATGGCATCGTGCCAAGTTGGAATCCGATGAAGTCTCCGCCCATCTTCATGAATGGATAGATCTCGCCTTCGGATATCAGGTATGGTAGAGTGGTTACGGTAGGATGTGGCGGTATAGTGGGGGGGGGGAGGGGTTAAGTTGATTCCATGATCAAAACGGTTTCGTAGTTGTAAAAAAAGGCTTGGTGGTGTAGTAGGGAAGGCGTATACTCTAGGAATACACTGGAAAAACCCAGAGAATTCCTGTAATTTCAGCTATCGGGCGATGCTGCAGTGCGGGCGCTCAACGTGCCATTGTCATCAGTGAGGAAGAGGTCGATACGGACGACTGCGGCTGCAACGGCTGCAGGTGGGTGGAATTTAAAGAGATTGTGGGCGGGATTTGCTATTTTTATTTGATTTACCATGGTGAAACGATACCACTAACATGTTACTACAAATGGTTTGATGTAATCACGCAATTTCCGAGACATAATGTTTTGTTGTTGTTTCGAACATTTAGCAAGTACACAGTAGCTCGTTGTTAGGGGTTTAGTGGTATCATAACGGTGTAACATGAAATTGGCGAGATGAAGACAATGATATTTTTTTTAAAGCAACGTTTGAATTTGCAGCCGACTGGTTCATGCTGCACGGTTTCGTGCAGCTCTTCACTCGACCGCACCCGAAGAGACTACCGAGGGAGGGAGAGGTACGGTAGAGTTACGGTAGTTCTAGGGGAATACCATTTTACAGTCGGGAATATAGATAGTAGTTAACGGTCAGTGTTGAGCGTGAACCACCAACGACAGGTTTTGCGGCGGTACAAGAGGGTGTTTCCGGGGGTACAAGTGTGAAAAAAATCAATGTTTTCGCCTAATTTACGGGTGCATGACGGTCAAATCGCGGGGGTGCACACCAAAGTTGGAGGGGTCGCTCAACCCTGGTTAACGGTACTACGGTAGGGAGGGTAGTCTACTCAATTCTGTAGTGTAGTCGTTAATTGTACAATAGTAAAGAACAAGTACGGTAGATGGAAGTAACCACTCCATTTTCAGTTGTCGCAACAGAAGAATCTACTCGGTCTCAATCCGCTGTATCAAGGAATCCTCCGAGGAGAGGGAATTAGCCTCCAATCAATAAAGTTAGCAATAATTTGTTGTTCGAAAAATGGGACTTGCGCTTTGGCTGGAATTGGTTTGAAATAAATTTCTGCTAAGTTTACTAGAACTGCGAAACTTGGATCCCACTGGCTACATGATCGATGGAAAGAGTATTCCGATTTCAATGTCACTTGACCATCTACCAATGTGATCAAGTAACAATTGAATCTCGGGATGCGTTAGGAAATATATACATTCTAATTGTAGGAAAGAGGAGCCGACCAAAGAGAAGGAGGCCGATGATTCGCTCGTGGAAATGTACAAGAAGATGCTGGCAAAACATGTGAGTGTGGTAAATACAGGGGCGTCGGGGCACTGTGTTAATTATTTGGAAATTCCGGGCAACTAGTATCGATATGTGACTCTGTGAGAATATGGGATAGGTGTGAAACAAGGATGTAGAGTGCTGAGAAATCATGTGAGTATGGCAGATGCGATCGGACATTGTTGGATCTGTTTTGCGATATACGGAGCAAGGAAGTATTATCGGTATTAAAATGTCTGAGGATATGAAATGGGCTTGAAAAGTTTAGGGTACCTCGCTTTCTCTTTCAGTCACTACGAAAACTGTCGATCTAAACTAGAATAATGCACGTTCTCATTGTCTATTGTTGCAAAAGGTTGCTAGTATTAAATATTTGGCGTTTCGGGCCTGCACCAGAGATCAAAGATCAACTCTTTGCAGAGACAGCGATCGGCGACACGAGACAGATGCATCCAGAGTCTGATCGTCATGATTATTGAGGTTTGTTTGAAATGCCAAGACTATCATCTGAATATTGGTTCTCGAATCTACAAAAGACTAGGGAAACACATATGTATTGTAGCGTGTAAGTAATTCCTCGACTCATTTCGTGGGGGTTGGGGGTTGGTCGATAATTATATTGCTCTCAAATATAAAATGTGATGCAGTTGTGCAACATCCAACACAAGCATTTTATGCTGTTTGATACCATTTTACTATTTTTGAAGAGACTGTCAGGTGTACTGGTGAGAGCATGAAATGAGTATCCTTAGAATGATCTTGAAACATGAATCTCTCCAGTTGTGTCTTCCCTCCCACTGCACTTCCCTCCATCCCTCCCGCTCTCATTACGAATGGAGACTGGAAAGGGCGAGGATTCTGCTGAGAAACCATACCGGAGGTCTGCCGAGGTGAGCACTTTCGATATTTTAAAAATATTCTGGGGATATTGTGGAAGCAGAATTTTGTGCGGTCTAAAGTGACCAGTGCATCTGGTGTTTCACAGTATGATGAAGATAGCGACCAAGACTCTTTTTTTAATTGTACATTGGAAAATAATCCTGTATAGAAATTTAATTTAAAAAAAACTATTGCATTCATTTAAAACTTAATTTTGTTATCTTTACAATTAGTAGCCAGTGAGTTGTGCGTTTCGGCGTTGCTAGATGAGGGAATTTCGTACTCATGTTTCGATTCGTCCTCACGTTCTCCTTCAAACGATCTCAATCCTCTCACAGACATCTCCGCTCGGCTCTCGGTCGTCTTCTTCGTGCTTCTTCCTTCGAAGACGAACCCCTTCCCGACGAGACGACCCCCTCTTTCCGTCGTGCTCCCTCCGTGACGGGCCAAGTCCAATCGGCGGCCCGCCGTAGTACCACGCCCCCAGAGGCCGCTTCCCCCAAGGATACGGTAGAAGAGAGCGGAAGGGCGAGAAAGAGACGTCCTCTATCCATTCCACCCCTCAAAGACATCCACTTCTTCCTACTGTATACGCTGTCGATTCCATCGGAGGTGAGAGATTGCCTGTTGGGTTGGCGATTCAGCAAGTTAGTATAGTCTGAGAGTTAACTATGATTATCAGTTCCTGCGTGTTTGTAAGTCACAATTTACGATATGAGTATTGTGGTAGGGTTAGTGTTTCATCCGGGAACTAAGAGTTCTTGAGAACTCGTACTTTTGATGAAACTTCCTTTTCGAATATAATAACAGCTGATATTTATGGTTTCATGATTTTGAGATTTTCGAACGTTGTCATTTAAGGTCGTCTCAACGCACGACAAGACGGCCATCTTCTACGCGTACAATGTGCTGCGGAAGCACTCGCTGGCCGGAGGAGAAGGTGCGTGTGGTGTGGTGAGGGCGACGTATACTAATCATTGGCGTAATGGGAAAATTCCTGAATTTTGATATGGTGTGGTCGACTTTTGCCAATTGCAGAGAAGCGCACGCAGCAGGCGCTGCACAGTGAGATCGAGGCACTGCGAAGGGCGATGCTGCAGACGTCGAGAAGGAGGTACGGTAGGAAGGGGAAGTGGGGGGGGGGGTTACGGTATCCTGATTGAAGAATCTAAAATAACTCTGATTGTATATTATTTTGAGAGAATAACAACCCAATACTTGCTAAATTTGATACAGCCTTGTTTATAGAACCGTGGGAACGTGAAATCACTATGTGTATTCCTTGTTTAGATTCCATCCCCTTCATCCCATCATGGTTCATCTGATGTTGGGCTCCCTCGCGGATACCGTATCATCGATTACTACGGTGAGTCGAGGGGTACGGTAGGCAAGATGAATAGCATGATGGACGATTGTCAAAAGTTGGTTTGTTCCCTAAAATCATTGATTGAGATAATGATGAAACATGTTTGTTCCGGACTCGAGCATTTGGAAAGTATTCGTTTCATCTGATCTTAGGCAACGATTGTTGGGTTATCAATGTGTCTACCATACTCAATTACTGCTGCGCGAAAGTCGCTGGATGTAAACAACGATTACTATTATGTTGGCGTGTTCGCTAGATACTATAATTTTCCACACATGCTTGAAAGTTCTATCATGATAATGGGCTCATTTATTGGATTACGGTAGTTTCTATCGTCGACTGATCATATTCAGGTGAATCGTCTGTTCCCTGTTGCATGTCGCATCTTTGCCTCCGACAGCCTCACTGTGCTACTGCAGCCATTGAAGAGGCTGCTGCTCAATGAGACGACGGTTAAGGTGAGTGGAGGAGGGGGGGGGGCTTGGGCAAAAACGATGAAGTTTTTAAACAGAAATCAAAGGGATTTTTTAAACAATTGAAATCTGAATCACTACTATTCCAAAGGGTTGCTTCTTTATTTTTTTATTAGATGAAACGCATCTCTTGCTTGTTATTATAATCGGTTTCAAATATTCGATAATTCTCAGTTGGTGGATCGTCGTTTCCTGACTCAACTATCAATCGCGTACAGCGCTCGTCGATTCCTCGAGGATTGTGTGCCAACTCTAGTGGAAGCTGTCGCTGCGAGGAATCTAGATAGATCCATTGTAGCCAAGGAATCCATTATGTGGTGAGTACGGTTGATTATATTGAGAGAATATATTCCTGTCACACATTAGCGCACCTTTAGTATTTGAATGGATATGGGTGTGGTGAAACATAGAAGGTATTGGTCTAAAGTGGTTTAGGGCACGAAAACTTTATATGGTGAGTACGGTAGATGTCAGAATTGATGTTGCGGGAATAGGAAACTAGGGTTGGCAATTCGGGCTAAACGGCCCGCTACGATGGCTAGGTCACGTAGCGGCCCGCTACGAGGGAGGGAGAGGGTATCGGCCCGCTAATACCCGTTATTACCAGCTACGTCCGTGCATAACTCCGCCCCCTCCTCTCCCCCTCCCTCCGCTCTCTCTAACCCGGTGCGTCTAGAACACCCCCTCTAAAGATATAGCGATCGCTGCGCGGCAGTGACTGAATCGTAGCGGGTAATAACGGGTAATAGCGGGCCGCTACCCTCTCCCTCCCTCGTAGCGGGTCCGTTATACCGCTACCGTTTAGCCAACCCTATAAGAAACGATATTGTTATTACTGCAGCATGAGTAAGTGAATGGATATGGACGTGGTGAAACATAGAAATGCTTGATATATTGTGGCAAAAATGAATCAAACATCTTCTGAGTTAGATAGGGACTATGAGTGGAACGAAGATGATGTGTGGCAGGGGGGGGGGCGATCTCGTTATTGATGTGTGTTGATCAAGTGACAGGATGAGGATGTGGTGAAATGTGGATGCTGTTGATCGATAGGGGCGACATTTTTTTACGTGGATGTGGTGAAACAAAGAAGGTTCTGGTCTAGGAATCGAAAAATCTGGTCTAGGATCTGGTCTTGAGTGCTGATATTATGTGGAAAGACGAGAATGTATGTGTCCGGCAGAGATAACTTCATTGGTGTGGGTTGATAAAGTGATCGGATAGGGATCTGGTGAAACATGGAAGTGTTTTTTTTATGAAAATCTCAACTCGTGGTCACTTACGAAACATATGTTCGAAACTAGACGAAGTGGTGATGAATTACTAATTCAGAGCAAATAGATAGGTATTGTTATGGAGAACATGGTCAGATGAAACAAGCATAGTTTGAGAAGATGGGAGGATAACAATTGCCTGAAACAGTGCAGTGGTTGCCAAATTTATCCTTTTAAGGAACTATCATTATATCTTTTTTGACCTATTACCTTTTTCGTATGTTAGAAGTTCATCTTTGATCTCTCCCTTCTCCAGGCTAACTCGTCGCTACGGCCCCGTCTGCTGTGCTCGTTTCATCTCCTCTAATCTCCTTCGAATCCTCGCCTCGTGCTACGAACCACTGCGACTCCCACACGGATGCAAGCAGAGCAATGTGTATACGGTAAGTGGAGGGGAGGAAGAGGTACGGTAGGGAAATAGGAAATCGATTGAGATAAAGAGGAAACGCTTTTTTATTGCTCCGCTGATTCTGTGAGTTTGAGGTTTCATCAAATGCTCATATTCGATGGAGACCGTGAAATTTAAGAAAAAAATATATATTGCGAATATACTGTATCCTCTCTCAACAGGACGTATTCCGTGTTCCCCTCGACGGTGATTCCACTGGTTCCCGAGTAGAGGGAGCACTATCCGAGATCGCCCTCAACTTCTCCACCACATTTGTCACCATGCAGGTAATCGATATTCGAGAGAAATCAATCGATAATCGTCCCCGATTACAGTACCTGCCCTTCTGCGTGGAGGTCGTGGAGGGAGCCAGCAGGAGATTGTCGAATCAACTGGAGCCAGGTACGGTAGATTCAAGGGTCTCTGGGTTACGGTAGTATCTGGAGTAGGTTATATTATCGATTTTCTCCCATTTCAGCCTTGATCGCAGCCCTTCGAATTCTACGCATATCGTGTAGAGCGATGAACGACGGACAGTTGATGAATTATCTGGAGGTGAGGGGCATTAAAGTGGAAATATCGCTCATTATTAATTTGAATCTAGTCGCTTTGTCACTACATCTCTTGTATTTATTTGTATTACCGTCAGTTTCGCAAAATTGAAGTACCGGCTTTCCACGGTGCAATAATGAAGGGATGAGACACGAAATTTCCTAGTGGTTGTTCTAAATTTTGTTACAAATTGTTCGTCTTCTTTCCGCGCTAACATCTCCCTTCCCCAGGACTTCATCGCTGAGCGGATTCTGAATCGTCTGGCCTCTCTCGTGTGCACCGAATCGTCGGCCTTCTCGACGCCCGACGCGCGCGCACTCGTCGCCGCGAGGGTACGGTAGAATTTGAATTTCGCGCCAGGAAAAGGAGATATTAGCAGCCGCGTCGAGTTTTGTGAAGAACCAGTTGTTTTCGAGTATCACTAGGTGTTTATGGTTGATAAATATCATGGATCTGCAATAGAGTCTCCGTATATATCTCAAGAAATGATAAATCTGAACAGGTAAGATCAAGAAGCCAGTCACTCGTGAGTTTCATTGCCATTTCATATACTTGAGAATTGTATGAAGTGTTGATTTGAACATGGTTACCAATGGACAACTTTCCTCTAACTATGATTTCTAAATATAAATGCAATATCCTAATTATCCCTCTCCAGACGCTCTCTTCCCTACTCGAGATCGCCCTTCGGGTCGGCCCGGACAATGCCCGGATGTACATGAAAGCACCACTCGAGAGGATGGTCGAGACTATGACAAGTGTGTATTTTGATCTTTGATCTTTAGGATGTGTAGTCGAGTGGATTCTGATAAGATTTTGGTTAGTGTAGTCTGGTCTATGATTTCGGATGACGGATACCTGCGATAACGGAGTTGAAAAAAATCATCGATGGGATGTAGTTTGATCTTTGATCTTTCCAGGTCTGTATGAAGCGGGCGACGATTTGGAGTTGACTCCAGCGAGAGAAGGAAGTGTAGTGGTAAGTAAGCAGTGATCTTTAATCTTTGTAGTATGCTACATTTATTTAATAGATGTTGTATATCAGACGTTTTTAAATATGATGTTTTTGCTGAATTTCCTTTCGAATGATTACCCGAGTTGGATCTCCCAACCTCCATATTTCACGCAGCTTCAATCCGCCTTCCCTCTTCCGTTCGTTCGATCGATGATCTCTCGCTTCTCTGCCGAATGGGGAGTGCCACTCCTATCGTCATTCTGCAGGCGAGTTGATCATTGATCTTTAGTAATGCATCTGAACTTGATACGGTGTAAGTGATCGAAAAATCTTCCTCAAATGTAGTCAATATTTTGCCCAACTGCGCCTCATCTATTTTTTCTATTTTTAACCTACTGTTTGATCACTGGCAAATTCAAGAGTAAAGGCTAAATCAGATCTAATGCCCTACTGCCCTTTCAGTATGCCAGCCTGCATTGTTCCCTATCTCACTCCGACGGCGCCAACGACGGGAAGTGGAGGACAGACTGCAGGGAGTACACCGGTTAGTATGAGAATATATTAAAATAGAGGCGTGCCCGGAGTTGATGGATGAAATTGAAATGGTTAGGTCTGAGAACTCTAAGAGCACACCCATTTGTCAGAATTAGTGGTTTGTACGTAGAACATGGAATGGGAGCATTGCAGTGTTTGGGGGATGAAGATAAGTATAGGACAGCTCAGTCGAGTAGTCACCGGGTGAAGTAGATTACGAGTGATGGAAGAGATGAGTGCTGGTAGCATTGCGGTTAGTTAGAGATTGTTTTTAAATGATTCGGACCGGATAATGAATGAGAATGTGACGAAGGAGTAGTCAACGGGTGAGAAGATTCGTAAGAGATGAGTGATTGAGTTGAGAAGGCAATTGAGGAATTGGCGGAAGTAGATTGCAAGAAGATATATAGGAGAGGTGAGATGCGCAGGTGACGGGTAAAATTGGGAATATTTGAACGGAGGACGGTCGGTGTCAAGTGGTCCATTGATCGATGCTTCGTTTTTGGTGAATATGAGCCCGTTCGCGTAAGAATCGAACAAGGGTCGGCACAGCCAAAAAATGTCCATTCTCTCAAACTTCGGCTTTTGGGGTTCTTGAGGGTGCTGAAGACGGTGGACATATTGGTTTTTGTCGTCGAGCTTCCGTTGGCTCCAGACGACGTAACGTAGATATCAGTTTTTGCGCTTTTTCTCAGCTTCAAAAAAAGCTAATTTTATGAAAGTATAGTTCCCGGACCAGAATTTTATGGAGATTACGCCTATCTACTTCAATTTTTAATCTTTTACAAAATAAATTTTTAAAATCGATTTTTTGGCTCCTTGAAGTGCAGGCAAAACTTTTCGCATGGTTCGAACCGCGCTGACGAGAGGATTCGAAATCTATATTTTGAGCCAAATCGGAATATCTGTTTTTGGGGGTGCACGCGATTTGTGCAGCGAAAATGGTCTGAGAATGACACCCCGTCCCTTGATCTACCCTCTTCCCCCGTGACCTCTTGTCTTGCCCCGGTGTTAGGAGCGAGAAAGTGTGGGGAAACGAGACACAAGAGGGAAGAGGAAGGGGACGGAGCGGCGAGGTCACGGGGGAAGAGGGTAGATCAAGGGACGGGGTGTCGCTATCAGACCATTTTCGCTGCACAAATCGCGTGCACCGTCAAAAACAGATATTCCGATTTGGCTCAAAATATAGATTTCGAGTCCTCTCGTCAGCGCGGTTCAAACCATGCGAAAAGTTTTGCCTGCACTTCATGGAGTCAAAAAATCGAATTTAAAAATTCATTTTGAAAAAGATTGAAAATTGAAGTAGATAGGCGTAATTTCCATAAAATTCTGGTCCGGGCACTATACTTTCATAAAATAAGCATTTTTTGAAGCTGAGAAAAAGCGCAAAAACTGATATCGACGTGACGTCGTCTGGAGCCAACGGCAGCTCGACGACAAAAACCAATATGCCTACCGTCTTCAGCACCCTCAAGAACCCCAAAAGCCGAAGTTTGAGAGAATGGACATTTTTTGGCTGTGCCGAAGTGCTCTCGATTTGCCCGATTCTTACGCGAACGGGCTCATATGTATTGGAGTGATCTCAGCAATATTGGGGTAAAGATATTGTGGAGGCAATATGGAATATATGAAACATCAGCAAGTGAGTAGTGACTACAGATTGCCATCTATCGAACGGCGGGGTGGGTGTTGGAATGATGATCGGAGAGAAGCAGCATCATTGGGTAACTAGGGTTAAATGAGCGTGATAAGAAATGTTGATGGTATCGGTGAAAGAAAATAAGCAATCAGTGGGGAACTAGGTGAATGGTTATAGATTTGGTGTGGCTCGCAATTATAGGGTAAATTACCCTGGGTAACAAATATTAGCCGAATTGCATGGCGAGAATGGGTTGTTTTGATACGTTTGTTCTACGTTATTGGAAGTGATCGTTCACAAAGCTACTCATACGAAGATGATGGCATCGTGAAACGGGTACGCAACTGGGTGAAAATTATGCAGCCCTGTAGTATTGGATTGAATAGTGTGTATGTTCTACGTAATTGGGAGTGATCACTATTATTCAAACTCCAGTTCGTATCATACCACGGTGCATCGTGTATTCTCCGGGACAATTTCTCATAAATCAATCCTGTCCAAATTCGTGCAGCGCTGGATAAATGAGTGATTTCAAGCGCACGAAATTAAAAATTCGTTTAATTTCAGTTGCTGGCTCGCAATCAGATGCTGATGTCATCGTCATCTTCAACGGGAAATCGTCTCTTCTCCCTCTCATCCGGGGCATCCGCCGCCCTCTCGCCGACCATGCTCACTACGATGACCAGTAGTGTAGGGGGAGCAGGGTGAGTAGAGTTAATCTTTGATCTTTGTCGAGGAAAAATAGAGCAAACGTGGATAGGTGGTTCGTGTTTCATGGATATTATGAGAGAATGAACGCTTGGTGCTTCTAATAATCGTAACACACATCCTGTGCATTATAGTCAAAAGGTAAAGGTAAAGGTGTTAGGCATTATCCTCGCAAGGCGGGCTAGCCACCCCATCGTCGAGTAGCAACGTTCGCCTAACCTGGGAAGACCAGTAGCTGTTGCGAGACTTTAACCGCCCGTGTTGTGTGCACGTGGTAGGGGATTTCTTTACTGTGGCTTTCACCACTTCCAACATTTCTTAACCCCCTTGGTTTGGGTGGATCTGAGGGCGGGCGGGGTCGAACTCGTAAAAGTAATTCAGTCAAATTACTGAAAAAGTTTGCTTGCGGTTCACCAGTTCCCTTTGAAGTGTACATGCAGGGTGGGTGCAATCACTTGTCTTCAGCCTTTGTCGTCCTAGAAAAACGGGTTAGTCACTTTACCCAGTTCATTCTGAAAACCAATGGTAAATTCATGTTTCACTAATCTTTTGAAACAATGCTAAAGCCGAGTCTATTGATTGGTCGCCAATGTACGTTGTAAACATCTATTATAAAACCTACAGCCAATCCAGCATCGACCTCTAATCTCTCCCCCATTCCAGTTCCGATTCCTCCGGTTCCCTCTCCTCACTCTGGTGTGCTCGCGTGTCGGCAGCCGTGTGCGGATCGGGAGCGAGGTCAGACTTATTTTTTGTTAGTGTTACAGTTGTGATGTTCAATACGATACAATCGTGGCCCGCTTCAATCTCCCTTTTTGACATATTGGCGTTGCACGAAAATGTCAAGCATGAAAATAGTGGAATCGGTTAATAATGTGTTTCTCGCAACCCAGCTTCCACGAAATCATAGCCTACTTCTAAAGGGTTACATCTGCGAATCTTAGAACATGAGATCACCTTGTCCATTCCTCCGGCACAGCTCCTCTTGCGTGAACTGTAGCTAAAGTTATGTTTAGAGTGTTTTTTTAACAGGATGACAAGTATGTATTGGATTCCCATATGCGATAGATCAATTCATCACCACCGATAACTACAATCAACCTACCATATCTCTCCTTCTTCATTTTTTTTGAAAAGGTGCTTTTAGACCGAATGACAACTCATTATTGGATTCCCTCATGCGATAGGTCTATTCATGACCTCCCATAGCCCCAATCACCCTACCATCCCTCTCTTCTTCAATTATCTCTTATCAGATATTCTCCCCGTCTGGATCATCTTTCCCTCTGCTCCTTCACTGGCCATTCCTCTACCGTAACCGCCCTCGCTGTCGTATCGAACGAGAACAGTTTCGTGTCGGGAAGCAGTGATAAGACGGTGAGTACGGTATCCATGGATTACGGTAGCGTGATGTTTCGTCAAATATTGGTGGTCTCCTGCCCAAGCTTACGAGATACGGTAGATTACGGTAGCCTGTTACGGTATCGATTGCAGGTCCGCCTGTGGACGGTGAATGCGGACCGGGAGACGACCGCGTGCCAGTACTCGTACAAGGTCAGTCTTTTATTGTTTCATTATGCAGAGAATATGGAATGAAATTGCCTCTCCAAGCAAATGTGGACTATTGATGCATGTCTGCATCCCAAACTCGCCTGGTTCATCTTGCCGATTTTTTAAGGAAAAATCTAGAGTATTTTACATTTTGAATTTCATTTTATGTGTAAAATAATAAATGTGTTGTCAGGGTCACTCGAAGGCGGTGGCTGATGTCTGTCTGCTGTCGACGAATGCAATTGCGAGCACCGATGGAGTCATACAGGTGAGGAGGGCGATTTTTCATGGTCTGTAAATGTTCGATATTTGGTTGGCTATAGAATAGGAAACTCGGTGATTTGGTGCTCATGACTGGATGTAAGAAGGGTAGAATAAAGTTCCCTACGATGGAAGCAAGGATTCTATCTTGAGAAGAAAATAAAATTGAACTTTACAAATACGTTTGTATCATGGTGGATTGGAGAAGCACGCATAATATTAGAGAAGGGATGTTAAATCTTGTTTAGTAGAATCCGGTTGGTCTTTTGAATATTATCTAATCTCTCCCCCCCCCCCCATCATCAGATCTGGGAATCTCGGTGATTTGGTGCCCGTTACTGGGAGTAAGAATAGTGGAATTAAAGGAGATTTAATGAAACGAGTTCGTAGATGTGCAGAGTAAACAATAAATAAGATGTTGAATGCTGTATTTTTGATAATGGAGTTGCACATAGTCTTACAATTAGAGAAGGAACGGGTCATCGTTTCCAATCAAAGCTTGTTTTCTTTGTAATACTTTCCAATCTTTCCTCTTCTATCAGATCTGGGATCCATTCCGTGGTGCGGGTCTTCTCTCCCTCGATTGGTCATCAGTGACGTCATCAGTGGAAGGGGGCGGAGTCACGATGGTCTCATCCTCATCTTCTTCCTCTGGAGTTGCATCGATCAATCGATTGGCCAATCTGGACAGACACTGTCTACTAGCGGCGAGTAGTCTGCACGGATATGTCAAGTGAGTGGTTTGTGTAGTTTGATCATCCTTCTCTGCCTATTGAATATAATGAGAAGGTGTTTTGTAATAGTTCTGTGGATATTGTAGTATTTTATTCGAGACCTTTCGTACATGCATTGGAATATCACTATGACAAACGTTAAAGATGCAACAGGGAAACCAGAATGAAACGGTCTTTGAAAATTGTCTATTTGTCCTCAATATTTTTCGGGGAGATGATTGGAGAATTGATGATTTCTCGTTCTCAACGTTTACATAGATTATGTGTAACGTAGACGTGTCGGGTGGAAGAAACAGGAGTTTGAAAATTCAATTTGATCGAGTGATCCGATATTCATTAGCGTCTTTCTCTTCGTCTACACACACTCACTTTACGTTACCTTCCCATCAGTCGCTCATCCATAATCTCATCCATTTCAGACTGCTCGATCTTCGTGCGGGTGGTTGGGTGGCTGATCTGCACTGTCTCAAGGGGGCCGGTCTAGCGAGAGCAGTCACTGCCGATGGAGAGGGAAGGAGGATTGCGGTTGCACTGTCGTCAGGTAAGGATGAGATTCTACTCTAGTCAATGATTCTGTATTATTTTAATTTTGAATTGATAATATTTTTCTACGTGGCTCACACAATACAATTATTGAATCACTGCATGTCTGATCAAGATATCATGTTGAAACTTAGTATCATCTAGTTGAAATGGACACAGTTGAATAGGTTAAGGAGGAGTGCGAGGGAAATAAATAACTGGGAAAAATAACCGGAATTGAGGTTGAATTACATTTGATAGGACGAAATATATTTCTCTCTCTAATTCAGGAACGATTGTGATGATGGACGCGCGGACGGGTCGAGTGATCAACTCCATCGGAGGAGGAGGAACACATCCAACAGGGGTGAGTGAGAGAGGGGGGAGGGGATACGGTAGGGTGGGATTGTTGTCTAGAAATGGAGAGAATATAGAAATTGGAGCGTTTGAGATTCTATAGCCTCTTGACGATCATCAGTAGCACGAAACCGCCGTTTGGTCTGATAAGTCGGTTTTACGGGGAATTTTAATGATTTTTGGAGAATAGCTGATCGCCTAACAATCACTGGTGAGATCGAAAGCTGACAGAGTGGGGGCATCTGCAAAACAGCTCTGGGCATTCCATCGATCATCCGAAAATATAAATCTGTCGCATTTTAAAAATGGTGACAGTCCATCAATGCCTATACGGGCATCCGCAAATTTATACTTTCAATTTCGATTTTCGCTTTTGTCATAATTGAAATAACCTTTGTAGATCAAGTTCATGCCATGGATCGATACTCCCTCATCGGCTACCGTATCCTCTCCGATCGTCTCGGGATCCTCCTCGTGTCTGGTACTATCCGATGCGGACGAGGGTACGGTAATCTACAGTCGTGGCCTCAAGACCCTTCGACGACTGCCTGACCCCGCTACAGTAACCGCCGTAGACGAGGACCGACAATTGCTCATGACCACCCATGCAAGCAATAACGTCCGATTGTATTGGTGAGTCTAGAAGGGAAGAATTGGGTGTACGGTAGGAACAAAGTATTAGGAGGTCAGAATGAGGATATCAGCATTAACTTATTTTGGGGAAACTAGAGGCCTATAACACTATTGAGATGAATGTTGACTTGTTCACAATCAAGTGTATTCAGTGAAACAAAGCTTTGTCGGGCTTGTCGAATGTTTGTGTATTTGAGGGTTCACTTTGAAATGGTCATGAGTTTGTTAGTGAGCGAAGTAGGTAAGAGCGGTCTGCCTAATTGCACCCACAACTACTCCACAATTGCAGTGCCGCGGAGCTCTCGCTGGAGACGCGGCTGAGATCGGATGTGCTGTCGGGGCAGGTCAGGAATGTTTTTTTTGATCAAAAAGAAATGGACTAGATATTTAAATCTTCAATGGGTTTCATTAAAATGTTCTGTGAATTAAAATATCGTGGCCTTAGTTGCTCAAGTGATGTTAGTGAAACGCGAATGCTCCTTTCCATTCCACCTTCAATTTCATATTTCATTCAGATCTCCGCAGCCGCTCGTTTTCCCCTGAACGACGCTTGGCTCTTCGGCACTTCGAATGGAACGATCAAGCTAATGTGCTGAGAGTACGGTAGCTAAGATGGGTACGGTAGTTCACGAGGACATTTCGTGGGTCAGACTCGTGACTCACACTGTTGTAGTAGTTGTAAATAGAGAATAGTTTGTCTGTAGATACAAAGGGAGCCGAGCTCTCGCTGTAGAATTGTGTTGTGATATTGGGTGCTAAATATACAAAGAAGATTCTACTTGAAAATAGTTATCAGAACGGATTGCTTGATTCCAAATTACTTTGTGATACATTTCCAACCTGTGATAAAGATTTCTACTAATATTCGCATTGTGCAATGAATTTTCACGAGTGGTTTTACGTTCCAGTAACAATGTATCTAACCTCCATAATTTGTTCAAGTGTGTGTTATACCGTACTCAACCGGGTTACCGTAATCAACCTACCGTAAGCCCAGATGCGTGTAGTGTGCAAGGTGCTCGATGCACCGACGAGTGCAGTCGCCGGTCATCGATCGGGAAAGGGCGCCATCTCAATCGGCACCATGAATACTCCAGGTACGGTAGCACTGAATACGGTAGTTATTGATAGAAGTGTATTGTAGTCATATCGTTTTATTGCAGGCTTGAAGACATCGAAGCCGTGTCTGTCGGTGTTCACCGCTTCTGGGGTGAGTTTCTCAGCGGTTAAAGAAGTCATTGTAATACAACCGCTGCGAAATTTTTATATTGCTTGATTGATAATAATCTAGCCAATGACTGTTGAAGCAACCCAGTTAAAAGTGCAATATAGAATCTATTTCGTATTTGGAGTTCAATTTCGTTTACCCTTCAGAATCATGACAATATCAAATTTTTCCGTGTCGACACTTTAAACAGACCTAGTAGAACTTCACATTGGCTGGTTGATTTATTCTTTTGTTTGTTTTCGAATAAAAATCCTAGTGATATTCCGGTTTCAGAAAGAGCACAAGTATCCACTGGACGGAACGAGTGAAGTGAAGACGGTGCATGATAAGTTCCTTTCTCAAGGAAAGGTCACCATCGTATGGAATAACCCGCCCAGGACTACTATGATCTCGGAGGTGAGAATCAGCTGATCGGTTATTGAGAACAATATTTTTGCTAAAGATAGATCTTGCGAAAATAGAGATGTGGTGTAACTGTTGTGTTCTGATTGATTTTTCCATTATAAGCTTGTGATTTCTATCTTTTCCATTAATTCAGGCTCGACCCGAAGTCTTGCGTAATCTCGTGCACAAACTGCAGGCAGTTCTGAAGGGAGAGAACATTGAGACTCTCAAAGAGATCACTAAGGTATACGGTAGTTCATGATTATCGATTATTTGAGTATCGATTTGTTGCAGGAGAAGAAGTCGGATCTGGGCGGTCAAGTTGAGTTGGTAGTGCGAAAGAGGGAGGACTATCCGAAGACCTTTCCCTCTGTCTCCCTCAAATCTCTCTGCCTCTCTGGTATTGGATTGAAGAGAGTGGATGGGAGATGGTTCACTTGCACTCTATTGACGACTCTTGATCTATCGAGGAATCAAATGAGTTCCGCACCCGATATTCTCAAGATGAAGTTAGTAGGAAGACTGGTCAATCTCCAAGTACTCAATCTCAGCCATAATCGATTCCAGACACTTCCGGTGAATTTTTTTTATTTATTTATTTACGGATGAGGTCCAAAGACATGAATTTCAGAAACTTCTGTAATAGATCGCTATTATAGGAATTGAGAAATAATAGATATTTTTGGATGAAATGGATAATTCTCAGACCGAAGTGCTTGCTTCCCTTCCTCCTTCACTTCTCGCTCTCGATCTATCGTACAATCTCTTCCGTGAAGTTCCATCCCTCTCCGCTGTTCCCTCCCTCACCCTGCTCAATATGGCACACAATAGGCTGACGGGCCTTCCGAAAGAGGTTTGTTATTATTTTTAAGCGTTGATAGAATTGACAATAGTGTTTTGACAATAATACTTTCTATTACAGATGCGATTTCGTCGTAATCTCTCGCTCAATCTCGATCACAACCAGATCAAATTCATTCCGTACATGCTATCGAGCAGAAGACAGATGGTCAGTGGTATTTGCTTATTTTCTTGCTCATTTTGCTTGTTTACGGAGGCTCAATTAGAGTCAATATCCAATAAAGGTAGATAAATTGCTTCCATTCAGTTCTCAATCAGTGGAAATCCTCTGGACGAGCCTCTGACGAAGCCGAAGTTGTCGAGTGTCCAATGTCCATCGATGCTCCAATGGGCAATGCAGTCCATCAAGAGAAATGGGTAACCAGATCTTTCCCACTGATTGATATTGACGATATCACTTTCAGTATCCGCCTGGAGGAATTCATGAAGGTTCGCTTCTGGGAAGAGGGAGGAATCGACTTCTGCGACTACTGTAGAGTGCCGTACGCCACCAATTTCGTGGTTGGTGATCTTCTATTGAACTTTGGAATTATGTATTCATTGATTTTCGCGTGCTAGAACATGCTGAGTGTGTTAACCATCGAGTAGATATCGTGAAGGACTTCCGAGTCGGAAGCTCCTTCCCTTTCAATTGTACCCTCCTAATCCGTTCCCCCATTTGCAGTTTCCCTTCGTGCAAGCAGTGGATGCCTCGATGCTGTCATCTCAAGCGGCCTTCAATACTCGATATCCATCGAGAACCGTCGCATGCAGAAAGTGTTATCTCCAGAGGAACCGAAGAAGTGCCTAGTGAGAGTACTCTCTATTCCGATTATTCTTCGTCTCGCTAATTGAGATCTCCTTTGTGTATATTCCCACGTCAACACTAGTAGAAGACTTTTTTTGTTAAGTACTCATATCAACTTGCTGTATTATTCTCTCGACAAATCAACACTAATCTCATTTGTAATCTCACATATCACTTGATCTTTGACCTTTGCCTTTCCCTCCCCGTTCACTCATTACGCGTCCTGTTCAATTCGTATCTTGTTATCGTTGAATCAAACTGCTGTGACTGAAGATAAATCACTTGATGTGAATTGGATCGATTGAGGATGGCACACAGCCCGTCGAGAGAGGAATAAAAGTCAATTTACATGGCGGCGCCTAATTTCATTATTTCCTCTGCGTCTCTGCCCTATTGTTCGATGGAGAGGCGAGAATGAGTGATAGCCCGGATGAAACATAGTTGAAATAATACAAATCCTTTGAAGTTTAATGAAAACTATGCCTGGAACATCAGCTAGATCCAATTCAGGCATGTGGTGATGCAATTTCTCGCATCCATACCAGCATGTCCCTCATCAATCTCAGTCTCTAGAACATCAATTAAACAGTTATTTGCGTTTTTAAGTCTATTGCAGAATTAATCAGGTCAATTAGGCTTGTACTCTCTTGATACTGAGACCCAAACGCCGCTCAATCCTTACTATGTAGTGAGGATTGCATTATGAACCCGAAACGGCAACATAACAGACGAAAATTAAAGAAAAACTGTCAAAAATGATCCGATTGAGCCTCCCGGAGCTAACTCCTCAGCCGGGAGAAAAGCTGGAAGGCCCGGATAAACTGATATCACTTCTAAAACCTGTTATCTGAAACTTGACTCGCCCTTTTGTCAATATTCAACTTAGTTTTTGAGATATGCATGTTTAAATTGACTCATCAAATGTATCAGAAATAGTTTTAACGGAGCCACTTGCCTGGTTGTTATCGAGCCGATACCTAATTAGCATAGGTAATAGACTTGATGATGCTACACATATTGGCTTTTTCAGCTAGTCCATAGCTGCCCCAGAAGCGTTTATACAACGCTATTTCTAAATCACTATTTATCCTTTATTGATCTCCTCATTCTCCAATATCGATTTACTCTCGCCGCTCTCGCCTCTCTCATAATGAAATTAGGCGCCGCCATGTAAATTGACTTTTATTCCTCTCTCGACGGGCTGTGTATTGTACGGCGCGTCAAGCATTATTGGAGTGAAAATTGCCAACGACTGGAGGATCTCAGTAGTGACAACAGCCTTATTTTTAAAAAAATCAATGCTTGATGAGCAAGAAGATTGCAGAATTCTGAACACGATTGACGAGTAGTATTCGTTAGGATAGTCTAAACGGAATTTATAACGGAATTCTGAATCGATTTCCCCCCTCATTCGTAGAATTACATTTATTTGTATTCGGTCTCACTGATCCATTTCCTAATCATTTCTCCGAATAATTACATCTGTAATTTTTCTCACCCCCTTTCGAGTGAAACATATTCGAAAGTTAGGGGAAAACGAGCGGTGAAGGAGAAAATGAACTAGACCGAGCGACGCCGAGCGAATACAGACGAATGAGAATTACAGAATAATGTAATTTTTCATCGATCCGCATCGAAAATGAGGCCATCACTCTCGATTACAGAAATGTTGGAAAAGGAAGGGGAAATTGCAGAATTCCGTTTTCCGTTTAGACATCCCTAGTATTCGTATTCCCCATTCCATTTCATGTGCATCCCAACACCATAGATGAGAAATACCGTGCCACGTGCCTTTATCGTGTCTGACATCGAGTCCCGCGAGGACAAAAGAGGGAGGGGAATGGAGAGGGAGGAAGCCTTCCTCAGGAAGGAGAGGGATGAAGAAGGAAGGGGAAGGGATTGCGAGAAGCGGACAGTGTCTCAAGAGAGGACTAAACGAGTCTACCATTATTCTAACGACGCAAGAGGGGGCGCCAACGTTGACTTGACAGTGGAAAAGGAGGCGGAGCTTAGAAAAGGAGGCGGAGCTGGGCGCGTGATACAAACAATTGAACGGCATGGATGGATGGGATGGATGGATGGTGTCTTACAGTAGGGGAGTGTGGTGGTGTGCGTGTCTCTCAATGTGGTGGGAGGGAGGGGGCGGAGTCTCGTTGAGGGGGCGGAGCCTAGCCGAAGCGTGGGCGCTTCTTAGGCAGCAGCCTTCTCCAGTTCGATCAGCTTCTTGATGCCATCGTACATCTGCTTGACCGCCTCGTACTCGGTCAGACCAAGACGAGCCTGCAAGAGTAGAGATTGATTGATCTACAGTTACCGTACCCAAGGAAGTAGTGCCAACTACAGTAGCCCAAGGGCACAGTATCCCCTATCAGCAACCGTACCCCATCTACCGTACCTTGTTCGAGATATCGTACACGCCACCGGCCGAGTCGGAGTGCTCGCCGTGAATGCCGCGAATCTGCAGCTTGAGGCCATCGCACACCTGAAAGAGGGCAGATTACGGTAGGGTTACGGTAGGCACCCATCTAGATGATAATGTACCCGTAGACAGTAATGAAGCTACTGTAGATAAGTCCGTGATACCATGACTACAGTAGACAGGCTACGGCAGATCCCCTACAGTATACCTCCTTGAAGTCGGGCTTGGCCGAGATCTTGGGCAGCTTGATGTGGACCGAGGCGCGCACGGTGGTGCCAAGGTTGGTGGGGCAGAAGGTCAGGTAGCCCAGACGCTCGTCTCTGAACGAGGATACGGTAGGTACGGTTGCATATTGATTAGATACCTGGCGAAGGGAGCCTTCTCCTCGATCGCCTTCACACCCTTGATCAGACGGGCCAGCACCTGGATACGGTAAGGTTACGGTAGGTACAGTATCGATTACTGCATCTCCTACAGTAACTCACAGCGCCGACATCTCCTCCATTCTGCATGGAGATAATGCGGAGATGGTCCTCCTCATTCACCCACACGAGGAAAGTCTTCGCCTTGTTGTGGTAGATACCGCGACCCTGAATCAGGTATAGATTATCCATCGAGACTACCGTAATCTAGGGATACCGTACATTGGGCCAGAAGCGGCAGGCATTGGCCTCCTTGAGGAAACGATCGCCCTCCTTGAAGAGGAAGTGGTCCTTGATCAGCGCATTCTGCACATCCTTGGTCATTCCCTGAAATGAGATAATTACCGTAATCCAGGGATACCGTATCCTACAGTATACCTTGAGGGGATAGTAGGTACCGGCGAGCTCCTCGTCCTTCAGCTCAGTCAGGATCTTCTTCACCTTGCCTGCAGTGGGGTACGGTAGGGCACAGTAATCGATGACTACAGTATCCAGACTATCGTAATCTACCACTCACCCTCCATCTCGATGTAGTTGTGCAGGGTGAGGCAGGGGTTGAAGGGGTATCCCTGGAGCGAGCGACCGCAACGGATGCGGGTGCTGCAATGGAATACTGTAAGTGTGGTACGGTAGCTACAGTAACCCAGGGCCACAGTAAGGACGGGCTACAGTACCTGTTGATGAAGGCTCCTTCGGGGTCGAGGTTGACCAGCTCGGCCACCTTGTCCTCTCCCAGATCCTTGGCAGGCTGCTTCGCATCGGGCGCGAAACCGTTGTGGTACTCCTGCAGGGAACAAATGGGTTATGGTAGCTCGGGTACCCGGTACCAGGTTACGGTGCCCACAGTATACCTGGATCAGGGGGTTGAAGAGGGGCGCGAAGAGGGTGTACGCCTCAGCGTCAGGCGCGTAGACGCCCACACCAGAGTCGAGGTTGGCCACTCCTGCAAGGAAGTATGGTACCAGGGGTCAGGTCATGGCACCGTGTGATTAGGGATTATGTATGGCACCAGTATCCTGGTACCCTCCTCAATATCATTCGATTGGGGGTACTATATGGTACCAGGATACGGTAGGCCAGGACCCTAGGGTATCGTACCAGACTGGATGACGTCCTGGAGCGTGGCTCCCAGCTTGGTCTTCTTGTCCTTGCACGCATCGAGCACCTCCTTCGTCAGATGCTTCTTCAACAGCGACGAACACTTGTCAGCTTTCTGCAATCGATAACTGATGGATTACGGAACGGGTACGGTAGCCCGGGACCAGGGGTATCCATCAAGGACCCGCCTTGGGTTACGGTAGGGAGGGACCCGGAGCATCACAGTACCTGGAGCTTTTCGAATCCAGCTTCGACCTTCTTGATGACGTCAGCAGGCGCAGCCATGATGAGATATTCTGCAGCGAGAGACCGAGGCAGAAATAAAAGAGAGAGGGAGGGAGAGGGTATTTATAGGGGTGAGGAGGGGTATGTAAAGAGGTGGATGGAACGAGATATTAGATGGAAATTAGATGGATTATCCCGATGGTCGTGAGGAAAATGCAGATCGAGCATTTGCATCTCAGCTCATTTGTCGATAATGATTTTGATCTGCCGTGTCCCGAACTGTGTGATCTATCTTCATGTGTTGCTTGTAAAATTGTTTTTGTGTAATTGTGTCAAAGCGATTATCAACAGGTCATTTATCGATTGATCGGAGAACAAACAAACATACCCATACTCTAAGCATCGGTAAGAGGAGGAAAGTTTGCACAATACGGAAAGAACAAAACTTACCAGGGGTTTGAACATAACAAAGAGGCACTACGGAAATGGGAACTACTTGATCTTAGACTACGGTAGAGATACGAGGGGTATGCTGTAAGAGTACGGTAGGCTCAGTTGAAAATGTAATCGATAGACCTCTCCGTGCTCCATCCACAGCACGACAGTGTAGAGATCGCCTTGTCCTGCAAAGATCAAAGATCACATTTGACTCTTTCGACTACTGTATCTACAGTATCCTATCGATCTCTGCTCTTTTCTCACCTCTTCGACCCCCATATCAATCAGATTCTTGATTTTCTGAAGGAACTCCGCATCCTTCTCACCCTGCCCCTTAGCGTAGTGCTTCGTCCAGAAATGAGCCGTTTTCTGAAGAAGGAGAATTGGCCTTTGATCTTTTGACCCTTTTTGATCTTTGATCTCTTACCTCGAATAGCTCCGGTTCGCTCATTTTCTGCTTGGCCACAACAGCATCCTGAGGGTCTTTCGGCTCGGGAAGAGCGAGAAGAGACTGCACTGAGAGAAGGACAGTGCGAAGAGTGAGAGACGCTGCCCTGAAAATTGGAAGATTGATCTTTGATCTTTGGCCCTGATCATCCTGACTATCGTATCCAATTATCCATCGACTCACCACTGATCCTTGAGAATGTCCAGGCAGATGAGTCCGGTCTGCGAGCTGACGTTGGGGTGCCAGATGCGAGTCACGAATGTGACCTGAAATGGGTACTGTAGATACCGTAACCCAGCACCATAATCCAGCTACCGTACCCCTACTGTACCTTGGGCGGTGAGAAGGGATAGTTGTTGGGAATGCCAATGGCCAGCTCGAACTTGCCACCCTCGTAGGGCGAGTCGGGCGGGCCGTTGATGTATCCCCTCAACTTGGTCAACTTGTCGTCGAGGGTCTCGATGATGATGCCTGAATAATTAATATTATTGATTCCATTATTTCTGTATCTTGGATCTTTGCAAGCTTTCAATAGAATATTCTAGAAATCATGTAGAACATAGAGAAATATCGGCATTTTCAGACACGATTGTTTTCCATCGGAATATTTAAAAACAGAATCAGAACCTCACCAGTTGCTTCGATATCCTTGGCCGTGACGATTTCTCTCATCTCACGAGCAAGACGAGCAGCAGCGATGTTCGACATGATCTATTTGGGTTTTCTGAAATAACAACAGTTTGTGCACGCTCGAGAAGTGCAATACAAAAAAAAGATGAAAATATGACGAGGCTGAACACTAATGCAAAAAAAAAGAAGTAGAGAAAGAGTCAGACCAGTAGGCGATATTTTGAAAACTGAAATATGAGTTTGATGAGGCTCCTTTTGTAGGGTCTAGGTGGAGTAGTCCGATCAGTCTGGACGCCTTGAAGAGAAGGTAGCGAGCAGAGATCGGATGAATGAGCCCTCTGGCAGAGTTTGAGGAAGGATGAATTGAAGGCAGGAATCGAATAATTCAAGAAGAATATCTGGTATTGCCCTCTGGGATTGCTGGTAGAAGGATGCGAGAAATATCAGTGCATCTTTATCGCATCTTTATTACACAAAAGCATGTGAAATACGAGGACCGAAGAACGTGGGTTGATTGGGATATTGTAGATTTGGGTTGAACTTCTTCAGCTTCGATTCAGAAACATTTACGAGATGCTCATAAGTGCGGCCTTCAAACAGAGTAGAGTTTCCTGAATTGAAGAGGAATGTCATTTCGAAAAAGAAAGATTCAGAACTTCATTTATATTGTAGTTGTTCATAGTTTCCTTGTCCCATTTTGTTTGTTCATAACATTGAATAGAAGAGCATCTGAAAAACACACGTCACTTTGTTATTTTCAATTCATTATTACTCTGAATTAATCAGCTCCAGCTCATCCTCTCTCAACTTTGCTATAATTTCAATGGTTTTTGTAATCTTGCCAGTGTTCTCAGCAATAATTACCCGAGATTTCCACTGAAACAAGTTCAGATATTGCTTCCTATTTAGTCAAATTTACCTCAAAACCTTTCCAAAGCAGAGGGAAAACGTCTGATTTAAAGAAATCGTAGGCATTATCGACAATTAGATTGATCTCATTCGTAAGCACCATTTTGCCCTCGTTTGTGACGAAGAACTTCAAGTCAGTCTGAACAGAACAACAACCGAAATGTATTAGTGCTTCCATCCATCACAATCCTCAATATTTCGCTTGCCTTGGTGTGCTTAGCTTCACTTTTCTCGCTATCTTCCATTATCTTCTCTACCGAAGGCAACGTTGCTCTTTCAATAATAACTATCTGTTCATTCACTATTATTTCTCCTCGATTGATCAAAGTTACGTCTGCTAGCGTTTCCTCAAATTATTCATATTGAAATATGTTTCATTTCCAAGATGCTCACAAATTTTAGCATTTCTTCAACCGTCTCTTCTTTGTCGTGATAAATTAGATCGCTTACAGTGTATTCAATATCTTCTTTGATATTTATATGGCGCACGCCCCATTCTACCTGATAGTGTTATGCTACCTCGAACATATATAGAGAAAAACGAATGTGAAGATAGAAAAAAAACAGTACAAACCTGTTGATCCTCTTCAATAAGGTAGACCGTGTCATAGGTTTTTTCCAAGTAGAGAGTGCCTAACGCTTTCTTGATGAACTCCATGGCAAACCGAGTAAAGAATGCACTGTACCGAGAGGGAAGACTGAACCTCCGAGCCCCAACCCCATTCCAATCCGACCTCTCATTAAGACCAGGTGTCTTGGGTCTGCGTAATCTTATGCAGTAAGCCTTCCCCCAACTAATCAGCTGTATTCTACCAAATCATTCGTATGTGGGTTTCGTAAGAGTAGAATCTCCCGGACGGAAGTTGAATATATCATAGATGTGTATCTATCAGAAACTATCAAATAACATTAGATAAATAGAGTTCGACAGCAAATCATCTTTATTCGAAACAATCAAATGCAATACAGAGTTCAAAGAATACACATGACAAGAAAACGATATAAGAAAAATCACGCGATACTCATAAGTGCGCTCTTCAAACACAGCAAAGTTTCCTGAATTGAAGAAGAATTAAATTTCGAAAAAAAAGAGACTCATTACTTCATTTAGATTGTACTTGCTCATGGTTTTCTTGTCCCACGTTGAAGGCTCATCGCTTTCCATGGAAGTAAAACTAAAATACATACTGTATTGTCATTTCCTATCTAGCAAACATTACTCTGAATTCATCTCTTCCAGCTCATCCTCTCTCGTCTAGCAAACATTACTCTGAATTCATCTCTTCCAGCTCATCCTCTCTCGTCTTTGCAAATATTTCAACGGTCTTCGTGATCTTTCCCGTGTTCTCAGCGATAACGACTGGAGATTCCCACTGGAAATATGATAAGTAAGGAATAATAACAATTTTTTTGCAAGAAATGTTCATTTATTCATTCCAAGTGCTTGTTTATGGGGAACTTACAGCCGCTCCTTTCCACAACTGTGATAAGAAACCCGATTTGAAGAGAGTGAAGACGTCATCAACAATAAGATTGATATTCATTGTAAGCTCCATTCTACCCTCGTTTGTGACGAAAAACTTCAAGTCAGTCTGAATGATAAGATAATTGATAATTCAAATTAAATAACCACATTAAGCAAAGCATAACAAGGTACCTTGTTCTGTCCCTTACGTAATTCTTCTATTTTCTCCAGAGCTGGCACCGATGTTCTTTCAATAATACTTATTTGCTCATTGATTATTATCTCTCCTTTATTGATCAAAGTCACATCAGCAAGCGATCTCTGTAGTAAATTTAATTTGTTTAAATACATTACAGAAATATCCACCATTTTTCGCATCTCTGTAACCCCTCGTTCATCTTCACAGAGCTCCTTAAAATTCCCAATAACGAAATCGACATCTTCCTTGAAGTTCTTGATGAACTCCATAGCAAGTAGAATCAAAAACTGATTGCCCTCTTCCCTCCATGGATCTTCAAGTCCCTCCCTTTCCTATCCGCCCTCTCATTAGTGGCAGGTGGTCTGAGTAATCTATCGCAGTAAGGCCTTCCACCCAATCAGCTAGATTATGCAAATCTAATATGCCCTATGCGGGTTAGGAAACGGTCGGGCGGACGCCAAAAACATAAAAGCCGATTTTCACCGTTATCTAGCTGATTTCACGAAAGATATCTCGTCGAATCCTCATTACCACGCATCTGACAGGTAATTGCGGATTCACTGGCCGTTCTCTTGAGCATTCTAATCTTACAGTTCCCAAGCGATCATAATGTACTTTATCAATGAGTGGTACGTGTGGGTTTCAATGCAATAATCAGATCTCATCAATTTTGCTTTAGTAAGAACTGTAAATTGAATTGGTTTATCCACATGAAACAATAACGAGATATGCTTGATACAATGTGCAATTAGAATGAGATTTGAAGATTAGAAGATGTAGATACGACTTTACGAGATGCTTCCTAGTGAGAATTTGAAGCATATCAGGTCCACCTGAAAGCAGAAAATCGATATTTCGCAACGCAAAGCATATTTACCACAGTGAGATTGTGCTTGTACATGAATAGTTCGTGCTCGCCTGATGGAATCCAATTAGGATAGAAGTTGCTGCAAATTGCCCGTCTTATTCACATGCTCTGTTTTGTCAATGCCTTTTTCGGCGCGCATTTCGAAACGATTTACTTTGCCTCTAGATGCCGCAGGAATGAATATACCACCCCTACTTTATTATTTATATACTGTACAGTCCGGTCGGATCACTATGTGAAAACGGGGTTCCCCGCGCATCCCCGCGCATCCCCCCACGTCCCCTCGCCTTCTCACGGCTTCAGCTTTGGAATGACCGGGTTCAATTGTTGAAACACAGACTCCTTGTGTCCTTCCTCATAGTTTCATGCAGAAAACAAAAATAAAAATATTCACGTTTCCATTAGAAAAAATATTTGAATAAACAGGTAAGCGTTGCGCTCCACCTAGACTTACCGTAGTTACGAATTCTTGAACTTTGTGAGTTGGCTTAACTACGGTAAGTTCAGGTGGAGCGCACAGCTTACCTGTATTTCCAATTATTTTTTTACCGAAAACATGAATATTTTTATTTTTGTTTCTTACATTGATCGATGACGAAGGACTCCAGTAATCTGATTTTCAACAATTGAACCCGAATAAGCCAAAGCTGAAGCCTTGAGAAGGCGAGGGGAAGTGGGGGGATGCGCGGGGATGCGCGGGGAATCCCGTTTTCACATAGTGATCCGACCGGACTGTACCTCTTGTCAATATTCCGTAGCGAATTTTCAGTGGGTTTAGCAATTATCTTGACAGTCTTCATTATCTTGTCCTTGTCGCCCTCCACTGTCACATTCGATTCCCACTTGAATCAAGGTTGTTTATCAGTAATAGTGATGATTTCCCACCTTAAAGAAGGCTTCCCACGAATATCTGGCTAACTGAGTTCTCGATGTGAGGTGGTGGGTCGCTGTTACCCGATAACACTTTCGAAACTCCCAAGTCACCATTTTTCGTTTGAACTGAGTTATGATCAATTGGCTGCGATCCAAGTGACCCTGAAATGCAGGCAACGAGCTAGAGAGCGTGCGAAATGAGGAGAGCGTCCCTCTCATTCCTCACTTTGCATAGTCGCCCGCGCGGTTCGTGGGACGCCTTCTTTAACTCCATTCACATAATTTGCGAGTAATCCAAATTTGAAGAATTCTTCATAATTATCCACAATAACGCAGTATTCATCCAAAATTGTCATCGAGCTTTCATTGGTTACCGAGAACTTCAAATCGCACTGCAAAAGAAATCATTGAACTTTTTTTCCCACCCTGTTTTCACTGTATTTAGATGGATACACCGCGTCCTTTATTTTAACTTTCGTAAGGACGTTATTAACTAAAAAGGTTAAAGGTTAACTAACACGGATATCCGCATTCTTTAGAATTTCGGCCCTTTCTTCCATATATTTCGGCATCGAAGCCTTATCAACTATAGTAATCTGCTCATTAATTATTATATCCCCATAGTTGAAGAATCTGATATCAGCTTTAGGCTTCTGCAACAATTTTCTATTTCAGTGTGATTTACGTGAATGAAGAAAAACTTACCACTGGGAATTCCTTCGATAATACCTCTTTCATTGTCAGATCGATGATTTTATGTACTTTGAAAACTTGTTCTTCCTTGATTTTAATATGTCGTTCTCCCTGTAATGTGCTACAAGATCAATTCTTCTATGTATATTTAATAACCATTGTAATAGATTTTTTTAAAAGGAAGCAATTTTCTATAACAACAATGAGAATACAGCGAGACAAACCTCAACGACATTTCTCTCATCGGAATCATCGGAATCATCATCCAAATAAAAAGCCTTCAATAGATTCTTGACAAACTCCATAGCCAATCGATTGAGAATGGACTGAGTCTTCCTCTGACCTGACCTGTCTCATCTATCTCTTACAATTACCGCACTTTCCCTCGTAAAGGCAGGCTGGCGGGAATAAAATATATTCAAATACTCCCTCTCAATCAGACTAATAGACTCGAGATAATGTATTTTTGGTTGAGAACATCGATACGAAAAGTATCTTTGAAATGAAAAAGGCCAGCGATAATCTTACGCATTGTCCAAGTGATACTAACATTTCAATTTACACATTCATTCCAATATTGCCTTTGAAACAACAAATACTTTCAGGTAGAGGAGTATTGTAAAAATATTTGCTTTATCTACATATTTGTTTCAAAAACAATTAGCACGAATATTATAATCGATTGTGGAGATACAGTGGATAGTGGTTGAGAAATTCGAGAAGGTTTGAGATACGATGTGCTGGAATATTCACGAGATACTGCCGAGTGCGGATTTGAACCATAGCAGATCCCTCTGAAATAAAAACAAATGTCAAAATCCCAACTACCAACTATCATTTAGATGACTGGACAAGCTGAAATTAATCAGGCTCAACTTGGCCAGTGCAATGTATAGCGCACATTTTTTCAATGAATCGGATAAACATCACCTCTTTTTTCGATTTTGTCATCACGGATAACTAAGCGAAGTCTTCAGTTAGATATTTTCTTTTTCTTCCATTACCATGCGTCGAGCAGCTTCAGTTGGTTATCCGTCATTATCGCAACAATCTCCACTGATTTTCTGATCTTGTCCTTGTTTCCTTCCACAATCACAGGTGATTCCCACTTAAATCAAGATTCATTATTGTTAATAGTGACTCTTCCCACCGCAATTCCTGCTAATAATTTGGTAAGTGATCCCGATTTAAAGAATTCTTCAGAATTGTCGACAACGATGTAGTATTCAGACACAATTGTCATCGTGCCTTCATTGATTATCGAAAAATTCAAGTCAGACTGCAAAAAAATGCAACATTTCAAGCATTCTTCGATTCTACAATCTCTACATCAATCTCCTGTATTTCAGCAAATCGGCTTTTCCAATAAGAACAACTTTCGAAAAGTAGATATTGAGTTTTATCTTACACGGGCCTTCGTTTTCTGCAGCATTTCTTCCCGGATGTCCACATATTTTGGTAGCGAAGACTTATCAATTATATTAATTCGCTCATTAATTATTATCTCTCCATTGTTGAAGAGTGAGATATTCATTTTAGTTTTCTGCAACAATTGTTATTTTGCACAGTGGCCCATAAGTATTGCGACACTTTATCTCTAGTGTATCTCCTCAATGGCTTTTAGCGATGAGCCGTGGTTACTACGAAATATTAAAAACACACCGATGAGAACTTTAATTCTCCATCAATTCGATCCATGACAAGATGGGATTTGATCCAGTGGCTTCCCTTGTATTTGATATGGCGTTTTCCCTGAAACCACTATTTCAAAAATATAATCGATAAATATGAAACGATAAATCGATATGGTTAATTCAATAACCTATAAGAACAAAGATGATAACTCAGCGAAACTCACATCATCGACTTTATCCTCCGAATGAAAAGCTTTCAATAGTTTCTTGACCAACTTCATAATCAATTGAGAATGGACTGAATCTTCCTCTGACTGGACCCTTCCTACCTATGCCCTACCAGTCCTTCCCTCGCAAATGGATCTCTGGTGTGCGTCTCCAACTTGGGTCCAAGCAAATTCCCAAGTTGCGTCCAGGCCTGGGCGCAAGTTGGGTTCCTGCTTGGACCCAAGTTGGGTTCCTGCTTGGTTCCAAGTTGGAAACCCTCTTTCAGTTTTGTTTATTGATTGACAGTTGAGATACAGTAATCTCACACAGTAGCCAAAGGCCCGCACGGTTAGACCATGTCGGGCCGGTCACATCCAAAATACGGTCCTACTGGGGACCGTAGACAGTCAATCGCACTCGTGCCCGAAGGCAGTCAAAACAGAGCTTCGAAAAAGGACCTTATAGGCTAGATGTGTGCTAGACGCGACGGGTAGGATCAGCTTGGATCCAAGTTTGGTTCCCAAATGTGGGGTACTGTACTTGGGCCCAAGTTGGGTACCCCATTTTACTTGGGCCCAAGTTGGGGACGCACACCAGAGATGCTGGCGGGAATAGAGAACATTCAAAATGTCCTCTCTGGCTGATGAACAGACGCTAGGATTCGAGGTGTGGCCCAAAAAGAGTCAACTCGTTAGGAACATGACTATAGGTACGTGTTCAACGGATAAGAAATAAATCTATTATTTTACTTCAGTCGAATATGTCAGCGAACGGGTTTCTTATTCGAATACGATACAAAAGTTATCGAACAAAAGAGAAGAAATAAGGTGAGCATTACATATTTTTGCAAACAGGAGGCACCAACCTCCTGCACCAGACGGATTTCATACGTGAGGCTAGCTCACATCGAGACCAGCTCGAAAACGATCGGCAGATCTACGCAGTCCCCCTACTTGTCTTACCGGTAAGACAGATCTACGGGGGATTGCTGCTTGTCATTACTCGAGGCCAGCTCGAGACCCGAGACGGGCGTCGAACCTGCGGGATTCTGCTCGTCAGACTAACCGACTACCGCCTGCGCCATCTCGGATAGGAGTTAGACACACAAAAGAAGCTATCCGGTCCACATTTTCCTCTTTCCTCCATGACTCATCCGAGACTCATCCGCTGTTGATAGGGCCCTCATAAGGCTGTATTGCACAATTGTCACGTTAAATTCGAATGAAAAAAATATATTTCGTGAAATGAAATAAAAAATAATTATTCGTGAAAAGACCGCACATGTTAGGAGATGCTTCCAAGGGAGAATTCCACACCCAACAAATCATCCTGAATACTCTCGTATTGCATGATTGGCAGCCAAAGTTCATACCCAAGTGATCCCGTACGTTGTCATTATTCGTTTCTCCCATGGCGTAGAATGATCTTGATTATTACTGCTATCCGAAGAAAGCCTGAAACTCGAATTCTTTTCGGATTATTCGTTAAAAATATGTACATCTTATCGAGCTCATCCAGATGAAATCTGCCCATTTTGGCAACAATTTCCACATGCTTTTCGATAGTTCCCGTGTTTTCCTTGAGAATCACTGGAGATTCCCACTGAAATGAAGAATTTGAAGAGCCTGGCTCTTCATTCTTCATGCAATCAAGAAACGAGCTCTTCATTTTGTCTTCATCCAACTCACCGTACACCCCCGCGCTAGCATTTCCAAATGGCCTTCTTGGAAGAAAGCATTCGCGTCTTCGACAAACAGATAAACGTCAGTAATTATCGACATTATGCCCTCGTTAGTGAGCTCAAAGTGTAAATCGGCCTGAAAAATAACAATTTTTAGAATTAAAAATGTAAATTATGTACTTTTCGTAACGTCTTCTTCTCGAGAATTTGCTGCATATTATTCTTGATTTTTATGAACGATTTATCCACGATTTTAATATTTTCGATAATTCTTATCGTTCCTCTATTGATGAGAGTCACATCTGCTCCAGTTTTCTGAATAGACTATTGAACAAGATTTTACAATAGCGACTGACTATTCTTAAACTTTCTTCAAGTGATTCCTCTCCACTTTTAGGATAATTGAATCGATGTGTGTGGAACGTTGTGGGTTCCTTGAACAACAATCTTCGTTTACCCTGATAGATGAATTTTGTTTGATTGGCAAATTGCAGTATCTGCACGATCAAAATAGTTTCAAGGTGATCTTACCTCTTCGATACTATCCGTTTTTACATTCTTGGTATAGAAATAAGCGGGTACTCTCCAGATGTATTCCATAGCGAAAAATGAATGGAAGAATTAGTATTGTCTGAACCTCTTGCTAAGAAAAGTTTGAATCAGATTGGCAGGCGAAACAAAAAAAAGTGAATTCTCATCATTTCTGAACCATTCCCAAAAAACGTAAAACAATGAAAACATGATGTTATGAGTCCTCCTCTGATCTAACCCCCACACACTCTTCCTGTCTTTCCCTCGCAAACGGAAGCTGGCGGGAGTCAAGAATATTCAAAATTCCCTCTCAAGAAGTTCCCTCCCTCTCACTATTCTTCATTCTAGGTGTAGAAATACGCGAGAACTTTCCAGATGCAATCCATAGAGAATAATGAAAGAATTTGTATTGTCCGAACCTCCGTCTTACCAAGAAAGGTTTGAGTCAGCTTAGGTAAAAGGTAAAGGTGTATCCACATCAAGCGATTTTACGTCGTAAGACAAAGCTAGGTGGGACCCGCTGATAAGGCCAGCTGTTAGATTAGTTAGAGTCAGCTTAGCAGATGAAATAAAAAAAAAACAGGAAATCTCATAGATAACCATTCTCAAAAAAATTAAAACGATGAAAACACGATGTTATCTTTATCGAATATCTATGCAAGAGTGTACATCTGTGGTAGAGTATGAGGGGCATATTCTCGGGGACAGAGATCGAAGATCAAAGATCATTACGGGGAGTATACTGTAAGGGGGGCAAAGAGATCGATCGAAAGTGTCTGTGTGTGGTTATGCTGTGTGTGAGTTCGAGCGAGAGATCGAGGAGTAGAGAGATCAAAGATCACGAAGGGGGCGGAGCTTATCATTCATTCATGAACATGATGGTCGAGTCCATATGATCATCGCCCACGAAGCATCTTAATTTAAAGTTTGATATTTGGTCTTTGGTCTTTGATCTCTGACCTCATCGTTACAGTCGCGACGTCCTCTCCCAGCAGCTTCGGATCGACGATTAGATCGCCCGAGGGCAGTCTCTGCAGTTGTTGTTATTATTGTTTTGGTTGTTGTTGTTGTTTTCATTTCTTGGAACCGTTCAGAACAGGAAGTTGTGTTAGAAAATGTCGGGACCTCTAACATTGTCTGACGCGAGCTCGTTACCTTCTTGTTCATTCCGTTCACGATTCTCAGAAATGCCAATAATAGTGTAAGGCGATATGGGTGCGACGGAAACCGCACCTTATTTCGTATTCTGAGCTGTTAGAAGAAAGAAAGATCATTCGAAAAGAAGAGATTCCAGACTCCTCCTTCTATCTATTTTGGCTTCCTTGCCGCACTATAGACTGCGCACACACTTCTCCTTTCGTAGATCTCCTTTTTTGGGGAAAGACTAGCCCTCGAGACCACCTTTTTGGCTTCCCAATCATCTCGATGCAATCTAGTCGGATTTTCGACTAGAGCGCTATTTTCGGAGCTTTTAGGCGGGAATTCAAAATTCAAATATTCCTTACGAAAAATCCGGATCCAGCGAATTCGATCGGCGACGTGATCGTTTCATCTTCATCGTCCACGCGCACCCAGTGAACACCCACCATCGAATGGGAAGATCTAGAAATAAAGTCAGTTGACGATACAAATGGGATACGGTATACCTGCAGACAAGTTGAACGGGTACGGTAGGATACTCCATTCGGGAGTCCGTGTACATGGTAATCGAGGGCTGGGATGCGCAGACTGCGGCTAAAACGGGTAATCGATAATTACTACGGTATTCCTTGTGAGGATCGTTGCCTAATGATGACGCAATACCTTTGCCGGAGGTCACGGTGACTTTGGTGCTCTGCTTGATGGCCTTGGAGCACGGGGACATTGCGATGCACGAGTACCTGGAATACGGTAGGGGTTCGGTAGGTCGTACGGTGGGTCAGAACTTACTCTCCCGCGTCTTCAGCAGTGGCGCAATCCCTCACGAGACGAGACTTGAACATCGCTGCAATTTTTGCAAATTCGAATTTCGAAATGGATGGTGAGGAAGTTGTTATTCTGCACCCTTGGACAGCTGCGCAAAATTTCTTCCATTTGGCGATAATTGTTGGCTATTTTGGCTTCTTGTCAATTATGAAGCCAAGGACACGTGACTTTAGTGTTTTAATGACTAATAAATTCATAAAATTTACAGATTCCGAGCGTCCGATGTCTCGAGTCGAATAGGAATTCCTGCGGGCCCTGAAGACAGTTTTTAAGTTTTGAATAATTTTTAATTTTTTTTCATCAATATGGAATCTCTTCACTTCTCGTACTCTCTCGACGGTCACACAGAGTTTGAGATCATTAAAATTTGAGAGATCCAGACATGTCCCCTACCTCATGGATCTGCACCTCCTTTCCATTGTGAAGCCAGATGATCGAAGCCTGAAATTTAGTTTGTAATTTTTAATTATTAAATATTTTCCAGCTTTAGGTTCATCGGACCAACTCGCTATTAGCAGCTACTAACGTCACACTACGACATTTGCTGTGGCGCGAGGTGACATCCTCGACAGGATTATGATGAAGGATTTATTTCTGCAGTCTCTCGTTTTTACACACTCTTTTCAATTCTCTAATTGAAGACTTCTGATCTTGTGATAATCACGGCTATTCTCAGCTAACAAATGTAACAAAGTACGAGATATCACAGAAACTTCTTGTATTGTACGATTTTCAATTTCAATGGATTTCCTCGAATGACTCAGTGCTCACATGATTTCTTCAACAATGGGTGTTATGATGCACTAACAAAGCAAGTGATGGAGTAGTACTAATACTACTGAGTATTACCCGTATTCAACAGACGTTTGATACTCGGAAGAATATCCTTTCCTCATTCTCTAAACGTCATTCTATTACGTCGTAAATTGTGTGCAGCATTTCTCTATTTAGACCCCCCTCCATTTCTTTAGGATGATGTTTAGAAAACAGCGATGCATTCAAAGATCTTCCATTTGGGTAGTTTCCTCATTGCGTTTCCTATGCTCTAATCCCACTTTGACATGTCCGATGAAGAGAAGGATAAAACAAGAACGTCAAAACAACCAAAACAAAAATAATAACAATAACAAACCGTGGGAGAAGCGAAGACGGTGCAGACCACCTCCAGTCTTTCCCCGACTTTCACCGAAAGGGCCGTCGGGAGAAGTTCCGGTTCGAACCTCAGTGCCGGCCCGTCGACGAGCGACTTGCAGACTGCCTAAATCACGGATCTGACTCGTCGAACTGGATTACGGCAGTTACAGTACCTCATTGGCCACGGTAAGTGGGGCGCTCGCGAGCGCGAGGACCGCAAGTGTGAGCAGCATCTGGGTACGGTAGGTTATGGGGTACGGTAGGGGTGCGGTTGGTCACGGAATTGAACTGGTTGAACTCCGCAGCGAGATGGTTTGGCAATTCCCTAGAGTCTCGGTATTTGGAAAGTCGAGCCCAAAAGTGTTTGCAGAAGATAATTGTAGAGCCGTCTGGGCAGCTTGACAAGGAAGGCGTAAAAGGGCTGCGTTCGGACACTTTCTGCCAAATTGAAATGCGTTTCGAGCACTTTTGCGTTTGAAAAGGGCAGTGAAGACTAGACGACGGGAGTCTGTTGATTCAAACTAATTTATAGTCTAGAAGCTACGGTAGCTTGAGGATACTGTAGGTCACGTAACTTCCTACGGTAGGTCACATGAGTGATAGTACAGGAATTGGATAGGGAAATGCGTGGCACGGTCCACTTAGGGGGGAGAGTCACTCGGATGCCTAACCTGATTAGAGATCTCTGTTCAGTACACAAAGAAGGGCTCATCTTTGAGGCGTTTCCGAGAAGCGACCAGAGATTTATTTGACTCTCTTCATTCTACATGATCTCTCGCTTTGTCTGGCCCAGAAGAGCATTCAGAATCAGAAGTAGACAAGGACTAGACATGGCTAAGAGGTAGACAGGGGTGTCGCGAATAAGTGATGAAGAAAATAAGAAATGTGAATTATTACGTTCACTCGGAATGCATCCAATAATGGGGAAATGAACGCCAGACATCCGGATGAAGCAAAGATCTCAAGATCGTGGATGGAAACATCAGGATGAGTAATGAGTTTCTGTGAGCAGTAGACTAATCACAAACAAATTAGTTATGTAATAGGGGAATAAACAGCGCTCGTCAATAGAATGTGTCTAGACTTCAAGAATGTTCCAGATCGGAAGTGAAAATGGAAGATGACTACTGTACAGTGAATAAGGAAGCAGATCTCCCCTGAGATTGAGTATCCGAACGGAGCTCATGTTTCAGGCTCATCCCCCCAGACGCCCATCTTCTCTAGTCCCCCTGAGAACGTCGTGTAGACCCACGAAGGGGGCGTGGCCTGACGACTATGAAAAGGGGCGGAGTCAGGGGCGCCGGTGTAGTCATTTCCGGTGTCTAGGGACAGAAATGGAATGCCTGTACTTTGGGTGGAATTTCGGCGACGACCAAGTTTTAATCTGTCTGAAGAACATATTGCGAGCGCAAGAACGGTCAAACAAACACAGATTTCCTTGCAGCTCGACGGATTTAGACGATGCATTTTGTAGGAGCAGTCGAGGGGAAGTGTATTTCGGGCTATTGTTTTCACACTGTGCCAGACATTTAATGACGCAGTCGGAACAGTTCCGGGAAACTCGTTTCTTTTTCTAGGGCCCGTCCCTCGAAATCTCATGAATAGAACAGACACTTTAGAATCTGAAGAGTCACAGTCTTCAGTATTGTTTTCAGGATTTAGATGGTGTCTGCATCGACTTCAATTTCGAAATCTATCGATTCGTCTTGTCAACGATAACCCCACCTGCTTCAGAATCTGCGCTGTGTTCGTAAATGTCGCCTTTTCGCCCCCTGTTTATCACTCTTGTCATACTTCTAAACCGCGTCTGCAGTGTAAAATTCTGTCGAAATGGCAGGTGAAATTCATTCACGGAAATGTCGCTCACGACCGTGCTGTTTCACTGCTGTTTTCATATCAGGAAGTCCTAATTTCGAAATTCGAAGTCATTCTGGGGATCGGCATAAGCCTAGCACAAATTCACTGATATTTGTTGCCACATTCTTCACGTATTGGAAGACATTGCTCCGAAAACGGAAGGGCTTATCTAGGTGATTACGATTCTTGTGGTTCCGGGATATTTCTAGAGCACTTTCTATTCATTTGATTTGAACGAGGACATTACGGAGAATCGCGTTTCCGGTCTCGAAAAACGACTGGATTATGGATCAAAAACCCAATTTGGATGTTGTCATCTTTAATATTCTGCGGCGCAATTCATTCACCAGTAAGTACACCCACATGAATGTTTGATGAAATGTGTCCACTTTTTCTCTCGTCTAACACCCTTCGAAACTGGTGAGGGTACATGAACAACTAAGGGGTTTCGCATCGAAATTATGTCATTCATTCCCAGAATTCGGTGTGTTTTGGAGTATTTCGGGCACCTTTCTCTGCAGCGGAAGGCTTCGCGAATCAGCCCCCGCTTGGTGCTGGAAAGGCCGGATTTCGAAGAATTTTGGAGTCATTGAAGACCTAAGATCCCTTCATTCGGCGTGCTAGGCCTCGTCACTTTACCATCTTCGTTGATGAAAAGGAAATGAAATCACCGATTGGATCTCTGTTCGATGTAGGGAAACGTGATAGATCGAGCACTAGTATGACTCTCTTCATTTCGCCTAATCTCTTGTTTTGTCTGACCGACTAGAGACCATTCAGAATGAAGAGACACTGAGATCATCGCTTCCAATTTTGGGGAATCAACAGATTATAAATTTTAACTGTTAATACAACACTTGTAGCATCACAAAATCGGACCACCGATCTGCCTCAAACTTCCTAAAAAAATTGAAAACAAAGGCCTCCATCGGGGTGCCAACCGGGGATAAACAATGAAAATGGGGTGCTAAATTGCGCAAAAGTTCATTTAGGTGCTGCCTATATGTATGTAATTGCCCCAGATGAGGACTGGACTAGAGAGACTCATCTAGCTCTCAAACTTCATTTTCGAATTTCGAAAACAAAAACAAAATGAGCGCTCAGCTCATGCGCTAATGCATCGCATTGCAAACAGTCGATCCAAGACAGAAGGCATCTCAAATTTCCCCCGAGACCCCTTCACAAAGTCTCCACTTTTTGTGCGGTCGTCGGCCCTGTAATCGAGCTCCCAAAAGTGCTGAAACTCAAGCCGAAAAGGCCGAAAAAAGCGCTGCGCACACACAGAACTTGAGTGGATTTCGGCCCTCCAAGGAGTCTATCTGACTGGCTAGTGAGCATTCAGTCAGGAGAGACAGGACCGGGAAAGGACCACCAAACGGATTCTGAGTGAAATTGAGAACTCCAAACTTGAGGAGACTGCAAATAGTTTGCGGCAAAGCGTCAGCCCACTTAGACGCCTCCAGATATGCGAAAAGTCATCTCAAGTTGCAGACATCTTTTGCAAAAAACGTCTGGACTGAACTCACAGGGAGTAGAGGGGGCAGGCATATATTACCAGCTGGGTCACATGTTCTCCATTTGATGACCACACATTCATCCATTTATGACGGGGAACTTCTTTTGTCTATGAGTCCCCGGTTGGGCCGTCGCCACACCCATTATAGCGCCCACTCTAAGACCTCATCTGGAGCTCTCGTAGCGATAACACAAATATCACGCCTGTCACGAGAGAATCGAGCTAGAATGACAATTTTTGGGAATTGGACGAAAATCACAAAATGAGTTAACATCAGTTTTGGACACCTCTAGGCATGTCCCAACAGCCCCCAAAGTCCCATTATGCAGAGATCATTTTGGAGGTCCCTACGCCGGGTCGTTATCCTGGAGCCTCAACTTTGACCTCGATTATCTCTGTTCTGGTGCTACTTAGAGAAAATTTGTTCTTAGAGTAACCCCACCTATTTTTCCGAGCTCTATCGATCTACGCCGGTTAGAAACCGTAAAAGTGCTTCCTTACGGTGCTACAATCCATGATGGATATTTCAAAAATTTAGGTAACGGCGCGGCTAATTTTTGGATATGATATGTATATCGCCGAGTTCTATCGAATGAGTACCTTATGCAAAAAAAGAATTGGTCCGGAGGTACACTTCACCCTCTCGAAAGATTTCAAATTATTTGAAGTCAATTTTCAACAGTGAAATAGAGAATTCATCGTTCATTCCTCACCGAACGCAGAGAATTGAGCGGTGTCGAATTGAATTTTTTGTTGAAAAATAAATTCAAATAATTTGAAATCTTTCGAGAGGGTGAAGTGTACCTCCGGACCAATTCTATTTTTGCATAAGGTACTCATTCGATAGAATTCGGCGAAATACATATCATATCCAAAAATTAGCCGCGCCGTTACCTAAATTTTTGAAATATACATCATGGATTGTAGCACCGTAAGGAAGCACTTTTACGGTTTCTAACCGGCGTAGATCGATAGAGCTCGGAAAAAGAGGTGGGGTTACTCGAAGAACAAATTTTCTCTAAGTTGCACCAGAACAGAGATAATCGAGGTCAAAGTTGAGGCTCCAGGATAACGACCCGGTGTAGGGACCTCCAAAATGATCTCTGAATAATGGGACTTTGGGGGCTGTTGGGACATGCCTAGAGGTGTTCAAAACTGATGTTAACTCATTTTGCGATTTTCGTCCAATCCCCATCATTTGCTCGATTCTCTCGTGACAGGCGTGATATGTAGTGTGCGGACTCAAAACAACCTCACGCCGTTATGAGATCTTCTCAGAAAACTTCTCAGAACGATGAACTTCATCACTGCTTCTTGACATATCAACTCATCTGAGAACTGTCCCTATTCTAAGATCTCAAACGGTGATCGACCAGTAGGGTAAGTGTTTTGCAAGGACTACATGCCCACATACTGCTCATCTCCGGGGCTATATTCAGAAGTTTGAGGGAGATGGAAGGGGGGGGGGGCTGCGAAATGAGATGTGAGAGCGGTGCAGCGAGGCGTGAAATAACACTTGGTCGCACGACGTAGCTGCACCCCGTCATTACCCGGGGCGCACTTCATACAATTTGCACAATGGCGCGCCACGAATCTGCCGCACTTCCGCCCATTATTCCTCCTAGACGAAGCAAAGAACGAATTGTCGTAGACAGGAAGAACGATGATCTTTCGAAACAGAGAAATGGGCCCGAAAAACGGCACGAAAGTGAAGAAAAACGCCATCAAAATTGCTATTGAGAAGGTCACGCGAATCTAGCAACGAAACGAAAGCTTTTCTTTCTCGCCCCTCCTCCTCTCATTTTGATGATGATGATTTAGCCCCCCCCCCCCCCCTTCTCCTTGCAGGCAGGATGGCCCAGGAAGTCAAATACCGCTAAAAAGCTCTCTCAAGTTACCGTAATCTATTAGCGGTTAGAGAAAGGTCTCTCATTTCTGCTAACTATTTCGGCTAAAGTTGAGTCAGCATTGTGATATGTCTATTTTCTACATGTGGCATTCACCTTATCGAGAGGACATATAGAAGAGATGATACTACAACAGACGCTATTGTGACAATGACATTTCGAAAATGATTACGCACTGACCTAGACTACCATTGAATTTAGAGAAAAACATCATATTTCATGCGAGCAAAATGACTCAACACGACTACTAGCAAACAAAGGATTCACCATTTCGAGACTAGTACAAGGAAAAAAGATACTATCATGTTATTTCATGACCATGAGCTCAAAGATCCAATGAATCACGCTTGGTCTCTCTACTCCAGCGTGAAATAACATTAGATGAACCAGGATGTTTTTCTCCAACTACTTGGACTTCTGGATACACGCATGAAAAAATCGCACTTCATCTCGGAAAACTTTGAGGATCATCGGAAAACAACAGACAGAAACAATCAGATTAAAGTCATCTAAAGAAGATCAAAGTGCATTGGATAACGAACAAAACGGTGAAAATATAACGAAACTAACCTACTATTATTCTAACAAGCTATGCAACAACCTATTCGTTTAAATATTCGCGCCTGCAGTGGGGCGGTCAAATCAAGATCATCTTTTTTCGCGACAGTGACAATAACTGGAACGGGGAAGGAGGAGAGTTCGAGATACAAACATGATATGCCTCTGAGGGGGTCCTGCTTAAGCGACAGTCTGGTTGGAATCTTCGAATGCCTTGGCGGCAGGATTGTTCGAGGGCGACTTCGAGTAGTCTGGTTTCAGTCTCTTCTCAGCCAGTTCTCCGTAGGGATTGAAGCCCAGTCGCTCCATCTCGGCCTTCATCAGCTTCTTCTTCGTCTTCGGGTCCTGAAAGGAATATCAATCGATAATCCGATACCGTAATCTCAATGAATCAATAACCGTACCTTCTCATCATTGGTCTGGGGCGGGCACACCTCCGTGAACACTCCCGTTCCGATGGTGGTCGTTCCCTTGCGGATCGTGAATCGCTGCTGGTTCTCCACGAACATCTTCTGGTTCAGCAGCAGCTCAACCCTGCAGTTACCAATTATTCATCCCATACTCGATTACTTAAAGGACAGATAAGAAACTCAAAAATGTCAGGATGTGTCCTAAACTACCGTAAACCCAGTATGTTACAGTACTTACTCGGCGGCCTCTCCGGGCATGACGAAGTCCTTGTCCTTGATCTTGATCATCGCTCCCGAATCCCACGTCAGAGAGAAGACGTGCTCCTGAATTGAATACAATGCATGGTTTCTTTCTTCAATCTTCTATCGTCGCTATTGTGATCAAAACTCTCTATCACGAATTGAAATGTCTACATTTTACCTCGACCTTTACAATTGCGATCATTCTGACACATCATATTAGTATACTCCCACGGTGTGATCGTGTGGACAACGTATCATACCGTATGATTCATACGGCACAGCATCACACGATCCACATGTGCTTCCGTAATCCCTTCCATGTCTCACCTGGAAGTAGTTGGCGAGGGGAGTCTTGGCTCCACCCTCCTCTGGCTTGAGCACGTACAGCTGTGCCTTCACCTTGTCCGTCGGCTTGTGCTGGTGGCCTGGAATTGACAAGCTTATTAAGAGAACATTTAAATTTTTTTTAAAAAGTAATACGATTTTTAATGAAATGTCATGGTAATAACGCCATGAACTAATATATGTATTGGTTAGATGTTTATGAAAAAGTACCCTGGGGCAGGAGGACGCATCCTCTGCGCACGTCCTTCGGCTGCAGTCCTCTAAGCAGCACACCGAGCTGGTCTCCCGGCTCGGCCACGTCAACGGTCTTGCGGAACGACTCGAGACCTGCGGGAGGAAAAATTAAATGTCCATATGTTTGATAAACTTGTGTCAATAAAATTATGGAGAGCTGAATCAACCACAAAATATATATGAAACTTTTTTTAAAAAATGGTAATGATATGTCGTATTGCAAAATTTTTAAAGAACAAATTCAACAACAAATTTAAAAGAAACATAAAACCAGCTGCATTTCAAGAAACTGTGGAACACATTATCATGACGTGCAATTTTTAATGAATTTTTAACTTTGGGCCCAAGAACTGAAGGGCGAATGTAAAATCAGAAACAAATCATGAAATTGTGAAACTCGCAAGAACCATGAGAAAATATGCAACAACGAAAAATTGAAAACTCACCAGAGATAACGGACTTGACTCCCTCGCGGTCGCACCCGACAATCTCGATCTTGTCACCTCTCTTGAGCGTACCACGCTCAAGCTTGCCAGTGATAACCGTTCCTCTGCCTGCAAATTATAAATATATGCAAAAAAAATTCTAATAATATATTTAGGAAGATAATTGCTCACCCTGGATGGAGTAGACATGCTCGGCGGCGAACATGGGCTCCTTCTCCGTGTGGCGCTCGGGGATGACGAACCTGCGAGATTGCCGTATCAAAACCACAACATAATCACACAAAGACAAGAGATTCAATGTTCATTTCACTATTATCAGAACAAAAACAAAAGTAATTAAATTTAGGTACTCACTTGTTATCGAGCACGTCGAGAAGCTTCTTCACGGCGTCCAAACCGATCTCCGGTCGCTTATCCTCGAGACAGCACAGGGCCGAGCCGAAGATCACCTGTTATCACAGCCAATAACAAGTAATTATTACTGGTCTAGACAATACTCGAGTTAGCCAATTTCACGGATCTCTGGTCCTGTTTGCAGATAAGTGAGTCATCAGTAACTCAAGCCAACAAAGACTAATGATCATCCAACTCACGGGCAGCTCAGCTCCGTTGTAGTCGAATTGGGTGAGCACCTCACGGATCTCCATCTCGACCAGCTCGCGAGTCTCCTCGTCTTCAACCTCGTCCGACTGAATAGAAAACAATTAATTTTAATGAAACCTAAATTTGATATTTTTTGTTAATTTCTATTAGAAACTGAGAAAAAATACAAAATTCATTACATTTTCTAAATCAGTAAATCACCTTGTTCATGAATACGACGATGTTCTCCTTGGGAATGCCGACCTGACGGGCGAGAAGCAGATGTTCCTTCGTCTACAAAGAATATTCATTATTAATTTAAATAAATATAATTCGTACCTGGGGCATGGCTCCATCGGTGGCGGCAACGACAAGAATGGCTCCCTCCATCTGGGCCGCTCCCGTGATCATGTTCTGCAATTATACACTGAGATAAGAAGACGATATCAACAAATACCTTGATGTAATCAGCGTGGCCGGGGCAGTCAATGTGGGCGTAGTGTCTCTTCTCAGTCTCGTATTCGAGATGGAAGGCATTGATCGTGATACCTGAATTAACAATGTGATTTCTACAATCAATTTCATATTACCTCTAGCCTTTTCCTCGGGTGCGTTGTCGATATCCTCGTACTTGCGGTACTTGGCTCCTTTCTTCGTCGCGAGCACTGAAATACAACTTCGTAAAATAAATATTTTGAATTTATATTATCAAAAATTCCTCACCCTTAGTGATAGCTGAGGTGAGAGTGGTCTTTCCGTGATCGACGTGTCCAATGGTTCCCACGTTCAGATGGGGCTTCACTCTCTTGAAGTTTTCCTTGCCTCCGGGCACGGCAAGGCATCGCACGTGCGACTTGACGATCGTGCCGCGAGAGAAGCCGCTCACAAGCTCTGAATAGAACACTAAATATAAAATAGCAAATGCGGAAGCAAATCCATTGGAGTGATTTTATTGTAAGCATATTCAGTTTCTAGAAACTCACGGCTTGTGCTGGGCACAGAGAAAAGCCTGAGTCCGAGCATCTCTGCCGATTCACCCTGGAAGATCCCGGTATTCTGTATTCTGTCAACCATACTGACATGAAAGTATGAATAATCGGCCAAGAACCGACAGCAACAACGATTCAGGAGATTGGAATAATTAGTACTCTTTATCCAGCGTGCACAACATGGTCAGAGTATAAACATCTACTACAAATCAGACGACGAGTGGTGAGCTGTACGAGTCTGTCGCGAGTCGGTCGAACTAGATATTTACTTTCTGGAGGCGCGGATCTCATCGATCTGAGCCTGGACCTCCTCGCTGAGGACGTTATCAACCTGAAAAAAATTATATATTGATGGAGTATGTATCGATAAAACATTAAACATTTTTAAAAAATGTAATGGGGACTACTTACAGCAGGGCGGAGGTTGTTCATGTTGAGGAGAACGTAGGTGGGGTACGACAGGAAGGTGATGGTGATGGCGGCATACAGAGTCATCTGAAGAGATTACGTTTATCAAGGCAAAACATTTAACAATAGCGAATTCAAAAACATGGCAGACAACTTTCAAACAATCAGTGTTGCAATTTTTTTAAAGCTAACCTTCTCGCCGATGGAGGTGAAGCGGATGGGAGGGGTGGAGTCGACTCCCTTGTGGAGCAGACGGCGGCCAGCGACGAGGCGAGAAGCAAGAAGAGTAGTGCGGCCGAACATACTTCTGAAAAATCAGAACTTACTCAATGTTTACTCAACAAAATAACGCGTACAAGATCATTGAGAATGATACAAACAATAACATGCTATGCAGTGAGCATAGCAGATCACGCTACGCAAAAAATATTTAACAAAAATCAAGCAAATAATCGATAAATCAATTATTACATCAGTACGTGCGATTTGAGCGACGAAAAGTCTTACAGTAATCTAAATTTTGATTTTGCGGGAACTTCCGTGCAAGACATCGAGTATATAAATTTTTACTTGGGTGATCTTTGATCTTTTCCATTGAAATATTCAGCTCTCAAATTCTTGTAATGAAAATACAAAAAATCGAATTCACAACAATGAACAATAGCCCGTTCCACAAATGTTTACTGATCATGAGCACGCTGTTTCGAATAATTTGAGGATTTTCTTGTTCGAAATCTTCACGAGTTCGTCGTCTTGTTGTCGCTGGATGGGCAAGTGGGAGTCTGTGGAGTCGCCGGTTTTGCCGACCTGTCCGATTTCAACGATTTCACCTGAATGTAGATATCGAATCACCTACTGTCAGATGTTGATGCTGACTACAGTAATCCACTCACATTTCTGAGTGTATCATCATCTCTTTTTCCTGATCCGAAAAGAGGCATCCCCACTGGTGCATCGGGATGGGGCGTCTTGGGACCGTTGTCAGTGCTCGGTTGCTCCTTTGGGCGAGGTTTCCTAAATTAGATCACGACATCATTCGAAATATTGGCAAATCCCATACTTTGCTCCTTTTCCGCAAAGTGTGAGTAGTAGAGGACAGCCGATTGTGCTGAGCAGGATCTGGAAAAGTAAGCATAAATGTCTTTCGCGATCTGAAACCGGACCAAAAGTAAGAGAAGGCCGCTCATCGCGACGATAGACTGCTGAAATGTTCTACGGAATGAACAAGAATTTATAAAATAATAAAATATAATTATATTTGTAATGAAAATCATTTTCGAATTAACGGTCAATAGTGTTAGGTTACTGTAGAATTTTGAATTACTGTACGAATTTGCAACAAACTTTTCGGTCATTATAATTAAATTTTCGACTCGAATATTCTTAATTTTATTGAATTAATTATTGATTTTTTCTTTGATTTCGTGTGCCATATCATCCGTTCAGAGTTTTCATGGCAGAGGAAGAAGTTCTCGATGCCATAGCTCAAGATGAGCAGCCCCAACAGGTATTCGAACCCTCTTTCGACGTCTTATAAATGACATTTCCCAGGGAGGCTGGTCCGGGATGCTGATGGCTGCCTTCCGTGCTTTCGTTATGGTCCAGGTTGTGAGCGGCGTCTTTGTGAGTTACTTTCGAATTTTGTCGATCTGGTTGATTTCACCATGGTTCTCTATGAGGGGCGGTATTTCAGACATTACTTGGTTAATGAACTTGATTTCAGCGTTATTTCACCGGCGGTGGCGCTGGTACGGGTGTTAACTCGACTTCCGCTGCCAATTTATTCACGCCTGGTCTCCACTTTGACTTCTACGCACATCTCAGCCCATCGGTAAGCGATGGATAAATGGTCTTGTTCCTTCTTTCATTAGCGCTGCAAATTTAGGACAACAAGGAACTGGCACTACGGGAGCCGCCCTTTTGGATGCGCAAGGATTTCACGTACGATTGGGTTTGATCAATTTTCCAATTCATTCTACTATCAATCGATTTGCAGGCTGTTGATGAGGAAACGTTCTCTCAAACGATTCCCACTCCTTTCGCTCTACTCGCTAATGAATCCATGTACCTCCATATATTCATCGTCAAGGCAAATCTCAGCCTTAATCCCGAGGATAAGAACTACGCTAAAGCTAGTGTAAGTTGGGTCGGTTTGCTCTAATGTATACTGGACTTAATGAAATCATTTGCTGCATTTGATATCGCACAATATTTTATCCTGTGTAACGGTGAATCGTGAAGTGGAAGTTCGAAATGAGGTCCAACTCCTTGAATTCAATATATTCAGATGATTCACGGCTGCAAGCAGTTGAATCGTTACATGAAGCGACGATACAGCAAGACGTCCAATCTACTCACGGGAACGACTGCCAAGTCGGAAGAGGAACAGAGAAAGGTAGGAAACTTATCAATGGTGGGGATATTTCAATCACATTTATTGTCTTACATCTGGATCATTTCGGGGGTAACTTGTTGATTTATCGATCGATTTCTCTCAGGCTGAGGCGATGACTCACGAGACTCTCAACTTTTGGCATCCCAATATGACCATCTCACTTGTGATCGATCAGACGCCATGGGTATGGTAATCTCTCCTTCTTTAAATGAAACATAGTTGCCGATTGGTTGAGGTACAGTACCTTTATTGATTTTCAGGTACGCGGATCTGTCCCTGAGCCGATGTCTTCCGCTCTCAAATTCAGCAAGAACGGAAAGAAGTACACTCCCGTCCTCTATATCAATAGCTACTGGAACCTTGTCGAGGACTATCACCCAATCAATGAGACAGTGAAGGAGGTACGGTAGTTATGCGGTAGTGAGGTATCGATAACTGATTGATTACACAGGTCAATCTCACGCTCACATACGCGCCGATAAGCATGTGGAAGTACCAGCTGTATGCTTCGCAGGAGGTACGGTAGCCGGGTTACGGTAGTATCTAGTTATCGATTTTCCAGATGCAGAAGAATTGGACACTCGGCTTGGATATGAGCGATGACAAGGACCAAGATTCGATGAAAAGAGCAATGCTCGAAACTAATCCAATTCTGATGGGTACGGTACTCATTTGGTACGGTAACGATATCGATTATTCGATTACGTGAAGTATTAAAATTCCTCTTGTACCGTGTTCATCAATTATACTGATGCATTGGATTTTTTTAAAGCGCAAGGACATCCAGTTTTTGTGAGATGTTCTTTGGGAGAGCAGAGTACGATAAGAATCGATTTATCGATTGCAGCTGTGATCGCCGCCGTTTCCCTGCTGCATACGGTATTCGAATTTCTCGCCTTCAAGAACGACATACAGTTCTGGAAGTCAAGGGAGAACTTTGAGGGTGAGCTTGCCCACTTCCTACAAATTATCGAAATATGAAAAAGATCGAAGAAGGCAGACATGTGAAACACCACAGTGACTGGATAATTTGTGCACACCAACCTTCTCTTACAATTGTTAGTCTGAAATTTGAGCTATTTGCACAATAATCGACTACCGTAATCGTCGCAGATCGTTGCAGGACTTTCGGTGCGCACTGTACTATGGGGCATCGGACAGCAATTGATCGTATTCCTCTACGTCTGTGATAATGACACCAACTTTATGGTCAAGGTACGGTAGCTGGGAAGGAGTACTGATTAATCAACCGGTGATGGAGTCCTATGGTTAAATAGAGACATGTTGGAACATCAAAGAACAGTGAAACGCGAATATTCTTTGATGAAGTTAGGGCAAAATTTGTATGTTCGATGAATCTTCAAGGGTAGATCGGCATAATTTATAATTGGTGGTGGAACTCAAATACCCTTTGACCAAAATTGTATTATCCCTTTTACCTCTTATTGGGTCCATCGAACTCGATGAACGAAATATAAGTAAATGTAAAACGAAGATATAAAATCATGATTACGATCGTAATCTTCATGAAATACTCACCACTCCAGTTCGTAAACTACTTATCCATACCTCATTCCTTTTAGATTTCTCTCTTCATCGGTATTTGCATCGAATGCTGGAAGGTGCCTAAGTGCTTCAATATCGAAGTGAGATCATTTTCTCATTTCTGAAACAGACCTGTTCGATCGATGTCTCAAAACGTCTAGTTCAAGCGGGTGCAGGTAAAAGAACTGATGTCACTGTAGCAGAAGTCACAATATATTTAACATTACTCAACAAGTGGAATTGATGCCGCAGCAGATATCTCGATATGACTTAATTCGACAAATCTGATTATTGTAGTTTCTGCTTTTGTTCGTGAAAAAAATAACTAATTATGCTTTTTCTATCTGCAGCGCTGAATTTGTTCTAATTGTGCTCTGGCGATAATTCTGTTAGGAGACGTGGAAGTCATAACGACTAACTAGGAGTCGTACTCGAGTAAAAAAAAGGTTCCTTTGAGATGGAGTTGATTCTCAGATACCCCCTCGTGTTTCCTTCAGTCTGAGCCGCAGCTATGGAGAATCGGAGACGAGCGAGTACGATAATGTGAGTTGGCATTCAGCTTCTACCTCATACTTGATCTCGTAACTTTGGTTTCACTAAAAAAACGAATCACGTATACCGTGGAAAGTCCAGCTATGTTCTTCAATACATTATACTTCCAGGTGGATCGTTCCTCTCCCATTCTTGGTCTTATCCCTCGTGTTTCCTTCAGTCTGAGCCGCAGCTATGGAGAATCGGAGACGAGCGAGTACGATAATGTGAGTTGGCATTCAGCTTTACCCAAAAGTGGTTAATTTAAAGTATTGAGTTCGAGTTCAAGTAAAAGTATGAGTTCATAATTTTGTTTTAATCTAACTAAAATTGAATAGTTTAACAGTGGCATTCAATATTCACGTGATTATGTGATAGTCTTTCTCATCGTAAATGAAAGGAAATCGACGATCAGTCTTTCCTCACCGAATTGAATGAATAAAAAAGCTCTTACATGAAAAACATTAATGTTAGGTGGTAGCTCTTAATCTGATAAATTAATACTTTATTCTTCACTATTTTCCAGATGGCATTCCGTTATCTTCGATGGGTGATGTACCCTCTGCTGGTCGGATACGCTGTCTACTCACTTGTATACGAGGAACAGAAGGGATGGTGAGTGAGGGTGAAGTACACTAGATGAATTATGCACGGTATTACTTGAGAATTCCATGAAGGGTGGTTGCAGTTTCAGCGATTCAGTAAATCAGAGGCGTTGTACGCAACCCAATATATATAACTTCTTGTGGTTTATAATAAAAATATCTAACATTCGATTATAAGAGTACTCTCAATCAGGTATTCATGGGTGCTGTCCACTCTCTACGGCTATCTGCTCATGTTCGGATTCGTCATGATGACTCCGCAGGTTGGTGATTAAGGGATTTATTCTTTTCGTGGGTAACCACTTGTTCCTGACTCAGGATTCCTGAGTTTCATTATTGTAATGCCCATCTGATGTTCGGCTTTTTGTGTTTTGTGGCCAGATCTTCCTCTCCTTATTTTTATCTTTATGGTCATCAGAGTTCAATTATTGATTCAGCTCTTCATCAACTACAAGCTCAAGTCGGTTGCTCATCTTCCCTGGCGAATGATGACCTACAAGGTGAGATATTCAGACAGTCGACGCTACTTTTCAGATTGGGAATGATTCAACAAATTACGAGCAGGGGGTTCAGGTTTCAAATGAGCATCAAATGATTTAGGAACACGAAGCATCGATTGTTCCTTAAAAATCAAATACTACCGCGTACACATATAATTGTTAGATGTTATTTTCCAGTTCATCAACACATTCATCGACGATCTCTTTGCGTGGGTGATTCGGATGCCGACAATGTACAGAATCGGATGCTTCCGTGATGACGTCATCTTCCTGGTGAGTAGGGGTAGGAAGTAGGAGCATGATGAACTCAAAGCGAAAAGTGAAAATGGTTACTATGTACATCCCTGTTGCACCACACCGTTATTTCATCGAAATAGCATAAATATATATACCAGCAGACCATGGGATTTTCTTAGCGTAAATATATTAATGATTGACATGATGTTGCTAACGGGCTCACCATGCACATTCATGTTACATTAGCCTTACTAGGCTCGAGCGGGATTGAATCTATTAATGAAGCTGTCAAATTGAAAGAAAAAATGATTGCAGATCTATCTGTACCAGTACTGGGCGTATCGTGTTGACCACACGCGAGTGAACGAGTACGGTATATCGGGAGAAGAATTGAAGAAAGTGGAAGGGAAGAAGGACGAGAATGGAGAGGAGAAGAAGGAGAAAGGAGGAGAGGAGAAGGAAGATGGAGAAGCAAGAAAGGAAGAGAAGAAGGAGAAGAGTGAACAGAAGGCAATCAAGCAGGTAAGGGGGGATATTTGTTTCGTTGAATGATACAACCATTGAATATTATGTGACTTAAAAGACAGTGAACGGTGTGTGAGACTCGAATGTGGCTAGTTAGAAATGAAGATGGTAACTTTGAACTTTGCGAATGATGTGTCGTTGCCTTGCATCTCGAATTTGGGGTTGTGAATCCAGGAGTGGAAACGACTAGGAAGTATGCTGGTAATATGCTAGAAGACTTTTGATGGATTACGGTGGTAAGCCTTTTTTAGATTACGATTAAAATTTAACTGAGAGTGAGTAATTGATTGATTGTAGACGTCGACGGAACGATTCCTTCAGAAGGGCAATGAACTACGAAAGAGAAAAGTGAGAAAGGAGTGAATCCCGAGAGGAACGGAGGATTACGGTAGTCCGCCGATATTGAATGATCGATCCATTTATTGTTTCTGTTACATTTTTACCCGATGATTTGTTGTAGCTAAATGTTGTAATAAAATACAATGATTGTACGTGTTTGTTGAACTAGACCAAATCTGGCACTTAACCTAGTTCCCTTTTTGGATTGCAAAATTGACAAGATGGAAGATTAGTCGTTACAGTGGAACCACTACGTACTTTGATCTTTGAAAGGCAATCTTCACTATGCAAAATATCTTCTTTTTTATTTATTAGTATTCGTCTAATCGAATAACAATGCTAATTTAATAATTATTGATTGGCTCTCCATTTTCCTTTCTCGTCCTTCTCTTTTCATTCTCATCTCCGTCTCTTCTCGTAGGCGGTTCACACCTTTCGGAGTGAGTTTATCGACGAGACCCGAATATTGTCGAGAATCGTCCTTCCCTCTGGCGGCTACAGCATACCGTATCTCTATTGTACTCGTGCAGCCCTTCAATGCCTCCACCCAAACCCCGCAAGAAGAAGACTGACACAATCAAGGAGGACGGCGGCAATGGTACTGTAACTGAGGGAATCGATACCGTGATCTACCGTACTCTTCAGCTGACGACGATGGAACTCAAGTAGATACAAGTGCCAATCGAAGAAAGAAGAAGAGCAATCCAGGAGGAGCTACGAAGAGAAAGAGACAGAATACATCACTCAATGTACGGTATAAGTGGTTTACGGTAGTATGAACTAGGGTTGGCTAAACGATTGCGGGATTGCGGGCCCGCAACGCCCGCAATGAGGGAAGGGAAGAGGGTTACCGACTAGAGAGTGTGTCAAATGAGGAGAGTACTCAATGTATGGTAGAAGTGGATTACGGTAGTATGAACCAATCTGTTTGAAGGAGAACGCGTACAAGGCAGCCTTCAAGGAGTTCGTCGGCAATGCCCGCAATGAGGGAAGGGAAGAGGGTTACCGACTAGAGAGTGTGTCAAATGAGGAGAGTCTTCCCGTCTCTCGTTGCGGGCGTTGCGGGCCCGCATCCCTCTCCCCCTCCCCTCGCCTATTCGTTGCGGGCCCGCAACGTGACCCCCCTCTATTGCGGGCCCGCAAACCTCGTATTGCCAACACTAGTATGAACCAATCTGTTTGAAGGAAAACGCGTACAAGGCAGCCTTCAAGGAGTTCGTCGGTAATTCCTGCAAGGTATACGGTAGATCCCCCGGTTACTGTAGTCAATTATCGATTGCAGATCGGTGTTCAAGGTCTTCTAGCGGAGTTCGATGATATCAAGAAGCAAACTCAAGCTATTGGAGCCACTCCCAAGGTCGCTTTTGACACCAATCCTGACAAGAATCGATACAAGGGTACGGTTTACTGGATACCGTAACCCACTTACCGTACTCCTTTTAGACGTATTTTGTGTCGATGGATCGAGAGTCGTTCTCAATGGAGCCCCTCATGATTACATTCATGCCAATTGGGTCGATGTGATGCCTGATAAACGGAGATACATCTGCACCCAGGTATACGGTAACACGAAGATACTGTATTATCGATCGATTGATTCAGGGACCAATCACAGCTACCATTGACGACTTTTGGCGAATGATATGGCAAGAGAAGTGCAAGTAAGATTGATCTCTGATCTTGATTATTGATCTTTGAACTTTTCAGGTCTATTGTGATGTTGTGCAATATCGTCGAGTGTGGAAAGAAGAAATGCGAGCAGTATTGGCCAGAGGGAGCTGGACAAGAGGTACTGTAGTCCCCTATCGTACCCATAGATTACCGTAACCCTACCGTACTCCAGACCAAATACGGTGAATTGACAGTGAAGGCTACAGCTAAGGGAGAATTCGAAAAGTTGATGACTGTTACTAATCTCACAATGACCGACGGAGCTGTGAGTACCGTAATCCGATGAGCTACCGTACTCATACCGTATCTCAGGAGACTCACGAATTGGAACACATCATATGGAACAATTGGCCAGACAGAGGAGTACCTGCTGACGTACTCACGTGTTTCAAACTACTCGATAAACTCAAGAAGCTATCACCTACCGTAATCCATTGCTCAGCAGGTAAACTGTAGATACTGTAACGTAGTATATCTACCGTACTATTCAGGGATCGGTCGAACTGGAACCATTGTTGGACTTGATCTAATCGTTTCAAGACTCAAATCAGGAGAAGTCAAGACCGCAAAAGAGGTACGGTATCTACTGTAATCTATCCTACCGTATTTTTTTCAGATAGTGATCGATTTGAGATCGAAACGCCACGGATCGGTTCAAATGGATATTCAATATCTCTACATGCATCGTGTTCTGATAGCACTTGGACTCAGTAGAAAGGTACTGTAACCTTCAGGGATCTATTCCTACAGTAATCTATCTCATTTCAGGTAGTGAAGGAGTCTGAAGTCAAAGGTTTTATCGACGCATACGAAGCTCTATGCAAGCAACGCGGATTCCTCTGAAGATAAGGAATTCGAATAAAAGAACGATGATTAACGAAGAGAAATCCCTTGTTTCGATAAATGTGGGACACTCTAATCTTCCTCCACAAATCTCTTTATGGGTTACTGTTATGACCATCGTCGACAAGACGACGGACCTCCACCGAAATTTACCGAAGAATCCTAGCCATTGCGAACATACCTTATCCTGGTGGATTTGTAACTGTAATTGTAATTGTAACTCTAATATGATTGCATATCGCATACCCAAATTGCGAGTAAACCACCATACGCTGTTACTTTAGAACGAGTGAGGGGTACGGTATTTCAAAAAACAACATTATTTCTGGTGGCACGTTGTAAATAAATGGTGAAAGTGAAAATCTAGAAGCGACGAAACGTTTTAAAGGATATGAAATAATTTCACCGTCCGAGTTATAAACTCTAATCTTAATTTGTGCACTTGAATCGAGAATCACTAATTGCTATGGCCTACTTCGACCACTCCGATCGCCGCTCGCCTCGCTTTCCCCGACCCCCATTCTCAAAGATACATTCTGATCTTTGATCTATCGTCATACTATCGGATTTGTATCGTTCCCTCCCTGGACCAGCGTACGAAATCGAAGCAATCACTCTCAAGATACTAAGAGAAAGAGGGACAGGGAAATGCCATAGTGCTATCTCATTGTCAGCCTGGGCGACCTATTCGCATTCGATATCGCGATTAGCCTCGCAAAGACCGTGAAAGCACGCATACGGTGAGGAAGGACATTAGGAAGAGCTATGGAGAGGGAGGCGGAGCCCTAGCCTAGGCCTCCCACGGGTGTTCAGTACCAACATCTAAAAACGGCGTAGAAAAAAATAGTTTTAAATTACCGCGCACATATTTTCGTTGTAAGAGTTCCGGATCTATTGCAATTTGGAATGGAAATGACGCGCTGCGTATGCGTTGCGTGTGCGAGATAGTGTAGGGCAGTGAGAGAGCGACGCTCTCGCACCCCTCGCCAGCCAATGAGCGTGATAGGGGGCGGAGTCGCCACTGTTAGTGGAAATTAAATGTGGGGGATGGAGCTGTTTGAACCTCCGTGCCTCCCTCACTCAGCCACCTATGGGGAGGGCTATGGAGGAATGTGGCGTACTACTAGTACACGGTACTAAGAAGGAGGGACTTTGAAAGCAAGGGTGCGCACACCACCTCCTTTCATTCAATCTAATTTTGATCTACCCGACACTCAGGGATCATCTCTTCCTCATATTTCAATCGATATCGTTCTCTTACTGTGCATGCTATCATATCTCGATCGCAACGGTCGCCTATCTCTGACTACCGTTGATATCATAACTACTGTACTAGTGATGACAAATCCGCATGCATCTCCGTCTCCTCAGTCAGACAAACGAGAGGGCATGCACAATGAGAGATGCACTCTAAAATTTCATCGCTAACCGTAATCTACCGTACGATAGCTGGGAAATCTACCGTACGATATCTTCGATGGTGGTCTCAGTCGTCCCTCGGGCGAGATCGCCAAGCATTTCTGGAATAGAATTCATTGGCTTTTTGACGGACAGCAATACGGAACCAATACATGCGAAAAAAAGACTGTCCTGGACGAGCGCAAAGGAAGAGCAGCATCGATTCATTCCCGGCCGATTTCTCGGGTCTTGTGACGAGGATGATCGTTGCACTCGACGTGTAGACGGCCGTCCACTCGTGTGAAGTAGCACGAGCGACAGGGAAGCTTCAGCCGAGAATTCACCGGAAATGGAATGCTTTGTATCGGAAATATTTGTTATATTATGATTTCTATAAGTATTTATAAAGCATTATAATGGTACGTGATTATAAGCGAAACGTTGGACAGTCTTAAAGGCATGTTAAATGAGCTTGGTAACAATAGAAGACGCAGAAAAGGATAAAGAATACCTCGAAATAAGCAGAGTAGTGATCGAGCGATCTGCGAGCCAACAAATGACGATGGGATGGATGATTCTGAAAGGAATATACTTTAAAATATATGAAAAATTGAACTTCAAAATCGAGAAAGGGCGCGTGATGACGTGAAAATGAAAATGGCAAAGCGCGCATCACTGCAGTATAATAGCGTCGTGAGCATCGGCAATGACAGAAACGCCTAAAGAATGCAGTCAACGATTACTGCAATTGGATAGTGCGAAAAACATGGCCATGCATGGACCGCTAAATTAAATTTTGCTGACAGGAAAGAGGTCAACGTTGACGAACAAGAAGCGACGGAAAGCACTCTGACATGAGTGAGTGCGATCGAAGGGAAGAAAGAGGAAGGGGTAAATCAAAGAGGGAGAGAGATTTGTTAAAAACAAGAAATACAAGACATTAGAGCTCTAGAGAAGAGGCTGATCGGGAACAGCTAAAAAGTATTTAAAAATCGATCGAGTAGCTGGTAATACATACCTACAGTATCTTTTCGTTACTAGGAACTGAATAAATTATTTATATTTATTATAAATAGATAATTTGGCAATTATCTCATTTTTGTTATCGTACAAGAAGAGTCGACGCAGACCACGATGTGTTCAGGAAAAGATTAATCTCCTGCAATGACGTCGAATGCATTTGACTAAATGTCTAGATAATTTTATTATTCCTTCTCCTTCTCCTCTCCTCTCCTCTTTCTTCTCTCCTCTTCGCACTCTCTATCCGTGCTCTCGTGGCGAGCGGTTTCTCTCTGGACGAGGTGAGCCCGATATCCCTCAACATATCGATTGATATCCTACCGTATCCTCTCCAGCCCTCCAATGCCGCCCAAAACTCGCAAGAAGAAGACGGGATTTACGGTGAATGACGATGGTGAGGAGTACTGTAGGCGAAACGGTATCGACGAGTACTGTAAAATTGATGGCCTACAGTATTCGTCGATACCGAACGCTACTCATTACTTAGAGTGTTGTGGTCACACAGCTCTCGCAACACTTACCGTACTTTAGCCGATGACGATGGAACTCAAGTGGACACAAGTGGAAAACGAAAGAAGAAGACTAATCCAGAACAAAAATCGCGCAAACGTCAGAACGCCGGAGTCGTTCCAAATGTACGGTATTCAAGGGTCACGGTAGCTGGCATATCAGCTACAGTACCCCCCCCCCCGTTTCCCCTGAGATTAACGTAGCTTCTACAGTATCTTACTTCAGGAAAACGCATACAAGAACGCATTCAAAGAATTTGTCGCCAACTCCTGCAGGGTATACGGTAGATGTCCGATTATTTTAGCCAATTATCGATTGCAGACCGGTGTACAAGGTCTTCTAGCGGAGTTTGATGATATCAAGAGGCAAACTCAAGCTATTGGTGCCACTCCCAAAATCGCATTTGATACCAATCCTGGCAGGAATCGATACAAGGGTACGATAACGGGCTACCGTACCCACCTACCGTATTCCTTTTAGACGTATTTTGTGTCGACGGATCGAGAGTCGTTCTCAATGGAGGCCCTCATGATTACATTCATGCCAATTGGGTCGATGTGATGCCTGATAAACGGAGATACATTTGCACCCAGGTATACGGTAGCCTGATGATACGGTATTATCGATCGATTGATTCAGGGACCAATCACAGCTACCATTGACGACTTTTGGCGAATGATATGGCAAGAGAAATGCAAGTAAGATTGATCACTGATCTGTGATCTTTGATCTTTGATCTTTTCATGTCTATTGTGATGTTGTGCAATATCGTTGAATGTGGAAAGAAGAAATGCGAGCAGTACTGGCCTGAGAGTCCTGGACAAGAGGTAATGTAGTCCCCTACCGTATCCTTATTGTAACCTTACCGTACTCCAGATCAAATACGGAGATTACACAGTGAAGGCATCAACTAAAGGAGAATTCGAAAAGTTGATGACTGTTACGATTCTCACAATGACCGACGGAGCTGTGAGTACCGTAATCCGATGACCTACCGTACTCAAACCGTATCTCAGGAGACTCACGAATTAGAACACATCATCTGGAACAATTGGCCAGACAGAGGAGTACCTGCCGATGTACTCACTTGTTTCAAACTACTCGATAAACTCAAGAAGCTATCACCTACCGTAATCCATTGTTCAGCAGGTATACTGTAGAATATTATAGCGTAGTGTATCTACCGTACTTTTCAGGAATCGGTCGAACTGGAACCATTGTTGGACTTGATCTAATCATCTCAAAACTCAAAGCCGGAGAAGTCAAGACTGCAAAAGAGGTACGGTATCTACTGTAATCGATCCTACCGTATTTTTCAGATAGTGATCGATTTGAGATCGAAACGTCATGGATCGGTTCAAATGGATATTCAATATCTCTACATGCATCGTGTTCTGATCGCCCTCGGAATCAGTAGAAAGGTACTGTATTCTACAGTAATCTTCCGTTGTTAATCGATCTCTGTTCAGGTAGTGAAGGAGTCTGACGTCAAAAGCTTCGTCGATGCTTATGAGGCTCTATGTAAGCAACGCGGATTCCTCTGAAGATAAAGTAATCGAGGGAAAATGAAGAGAAATCCCTAATGTCGATAAAGAGCGGGATACAAAAGCAATATTGATTGTGTGCTATTAGTACATTAAAAAGAGGGACATGATACATCAAACTTGATATCAGTTGTGTTCGAATCACACCTATACTGGGGTACAAAAATTCACAGCATGAAATCCGTTGGTGCACATTCAGACTCTGGTTTCTGGTGACCAGTTGCTCACCAGTTGGCTGATCAATGATAAATTCTTTCTTCTGCTAAATGATCTGACTGATACAAGTGAATCTTTATTGTATATATTATTTCACGTTTCACCTTCCGAAGGACACGTGAAAACAACTTTTTTTTATATTATCGCGCCATCCCAAAACGAGATGATGCTCCGGTTCCTATGCGTGCGTAAAAGACAACCTTTAAAGGAGGAGAACCACGAATATCTCGCTAACTGAGCTCTCGACGTGAGATGGTGGGTCGACTAGTGGCTACCCGATAACAATTTCGAAACTATTTTCGTTATTTTCGTTTTATATTTTCGTTTGAACTCGCGAGCATGAACATGCGTCTGATGGTGCACCAACGGATTTCATGCTGTGAATTTGTGTACCCCAGCATAGGTGTGATTCGAACACAATTGATATCAAGTTTGATTTAAGTATCATGCCCCTCTTTTTTAATGTACTAAAGCACAAATCAATCTTGCTTTTGTATCCCGCTCTTTATCGACATTAGGAATTTCTCTTCATTTTCCCTCGATTACTTTATCTTCAGAGGAATCCGCGTTGCTTACATAGAGCCTCATAAGCATCGACGAAGCTTTTGACGTCAGACTCCTTCACTACCTGAACAGAGATCGATTTAAAAAGGAAGATCAGGTATTTAAGGTATTTACAGTACTTTTCTACTGATTCCAAGTGCAATCAGAACTCGATGCATGTAGAGATATTGAATATCCATTTGAACCGATCCATGTCGTTTCGATCTCAAATCGATCACTATCTGAAAAAAGAATACGGTAGGAACGATTACGGTAGATACCGAACCTCTTTTGCAGTCTTGACTTCCCCGGCCTTGAGTTTTGAGAGGATTAGATCAAGTCCAACAATGGTTCCAGTTCGACCGATTCCTTAAAAGTACGGTAGATACACTACGCTATAATATTCTACAGTATACCTGCTGAACAATGGATTACGGTAGGTGATAGCTTCTTGAGTTTATCGAGTAGTTTGAAACAAGTGAGTACATCGGCAGGTACTCCTCTGTCTGGCCAATTGTTCCAGATGATGTGTTCCAATTCGTGAGTGGCCTGAGATACGGTATGAGTACGGTAGGTCATCAGATTACGGTACTCACAGCTCCGTCAGTCATTGTGAGATTTGTAACCGTCATCAACTTTTCGAATTCTCCCTTAGCTGTAACCTTCACTGTATACTCTCCGTATTTGATCTGGAGTACGGTAAGGTTACAATAAGGATACGGTAGGGGACTACATTACCTCCTGTCCAGGACTCTCGGGCCAGTACTGCTCACATTTCTTCTTTCCACATTCAACGATATTGCACAACATCACAATAGACCTGAAAAGATCAAAGATCAAAGATCACAGATCAGTAATCAATCTTACTTGCATCTCTCTTGCCATATCATTCGCCAAAAGTCGTCAATGGTAGCTGTGATTGGCCCCTGAATCAATCGATCGATAATACCGTATCTTCGTGCTACCGTGTACCTGGGTGCAAATGTATCTCCGTTTATCAGGTATCACATCGACCCAATTTGCGTGAATGTAATCATGAGGGCCTCCATTGAGAACGACTCTCGAACCATCGACACAAAATACGTCTAAAAGGAGTACGGTAGGTGGGTACGGTAGCCAGTTATCGTGCCCTTGTATCGATTCCTGCCAGGATTGGTATCAAATGCGATTTTGGGAGTGGCACCAATAGCTTGAGTTTGCCTCTTGATATCATCAAACTCCGCTAGAAGACCTTGTACACCGGTCTGCAATCGATAATTGGCTAAAATAATCGGACATCTACCGTATACCCTGCAGGAGTTGGCGACAAATTCTTTGAATGCGTTCTTGTATGCGTTTTCCTGAAGTAAGATACTGTTGAAGTACGTTAATCTCAGTAGGTTACTCGTCTCTCAGTAGACCAATAGCTACCGTAACCCGTGCATTCCTTACATTGAAAGTGGCATTTTGACGTTTACGCGACTTTTGTTCTGGATTGGTCTTCTTCATCTTTTGCATCCCACTTGTATCCACTTGAGTTCCATCGTCGTCGGCTAAAGTACGGTAGGTGTTACGGTATTGATCTAAACTTTAGTCACATCAATATTGAGTAGCGCACGGTATCGACGAATACTCTAGGTATGCCATAAAGATTTCAGTACTCGTCGATACAGTATCTCCTACAATACTCCTTACCATCATCATTGATCGTTTTACCCGCCTTCTTCTTGAGTTTTTTGGGCGGCATTGGAGGGCTGAAGAGAAGATACGGTAGGATATCAATCGATAAGAGGATGTATACGGTGGAGGAATATCCACGAGGAGTACTCACCTCGTCTAGAGAGAACCGCTCGCCACGATAGTACGGATCGAGAGTGAGAAAAGGAATGAGGAGAGGGGGGAGAGAAGGAATAATGAATAATGAAATTATCTCGATGCTAGTCAAATGCAGCGCAATAGAACAATTGAATCGACAGTAATTGAAGCAGTTTGGATGCGAAATGAATCTTATCTCGGAAACCGCAGAAACGGATGATTCTTAATGCTAACTCCTAATTTGATTGCACTTAATTTAGATACTTGCTTTGAGCAATTCCGATTTGAAAATACAAATGTAATCGTTTATCGTATGCATCGACACAACAATTTCTTAGATAGGAAGGGCAGTGCTCCAGCATTCGCTGTCACACTTGAGATTGGTTTGCCAATCGACCTTCTTGATGCAGCAAATCCACAGTTGAGCATTGGGAATTCCATCGGAGGGAATGCATCCAACGTACGTGGGCTTGGCCTTGCAATTGGCAATGCACTTGCGGAAGCAGGTTCTGTTGAACTTGAGGAAGCTGAAAGGAGAATCAATAGATTAATGATGATGGATAGATCAGACTAACTTCTCATTGCAATAGCAATAGGGAGTGAGTCCCAGGATGGTTCCCTGACAGAAATCCTCGCAAGGAGTAAGGGAGTAGACAGTGAAGGCACAGGCAAGAAGAGCCAGAAGAGTGAGCTGATTCTAAAGGGATTATTGATT
>LS485060.1:191026-205208 GCA_900490705.1 Pristionchus arcanus
CCTCCAGTTATCCACCTCATATGTTACCATTAATGCCGTCGCGCCTCGGGCGTAGATAAATTATTATTATAGCATTTGGTCTCAGATATTACGGAGAATATTTCCCATATTTTCCGGGAAAAATCAAAAAATGCCATCTCATTCTTGATCTACTTTCGAAGGAAGGTCGGTCGTGCGCATAACGAAATTGTTGAATTGTTCCCGTTGGCAGAATGAAAATGGTTGCTCAATCCGCTCAATCCGGATGCCCTTCGCCATTCGTTCGTCAATGCGGAATTTGTTCGAATTCTAATAAATGCCAGAATACTATGACTATGCTTTTTAATTTTTTCCGTATTTTTTGAAAGAGGAATTCCAAATGTTTTGAATGGATCTTTTCGAAAAATATGAGAACATTTTTTCGAAATTTTTGAGATAAACTTTTCAAAGAGTACGGGAAATTATTTCCGTAATTTTGAGTTATGTTTCTCAAAAAATATGAGAAATGTCTGTCGAAATTTCGGATTATTGTCTCCAAATAATTTGAGCATTTTCTCTCAGAAATTACGGAGAATATTTCCCATATTTTCCGGGAAAAATCAAAAAATGCCATCTCATTCTTGATCTACTTTCGAAGGAAGGTCGGTCGTGCAGACAACGTCGAATGAAACAGAATGAAAAGAATCGTAGACCGACGAATGCGAATGTCGAATAAGTTTCATCTTCACTTCAACTTTTCATCTTCACTTCAACCCCTTTGTAAAATGTTATTCCAAAAATTTTGAGTGGATTTTGTCGAAAAATATGAGAAATTTTTTTTGGTCAAAAATATGAGAACACATAAATTTTGAGATAAACTTTTCAACGTCCTCCACGTCCTCTGCTACGCTGCCGAGACGTGGCCTCTCCCGAAGTACGTCCTCTCCTTCATCCAGACTGCGCATCGAGCACTCCAGCGATCGCTCATTCGAACGAATCTTCATACAGTGTGGAAGAAGAACATGACGACGAGTCCTCTGAAGAGACGACGACAGATGGTCTACTCGTGTCACCAGTGGTTCCCCTCCGCCAGACCTCGTTCGACCACCGGGACGACCGGACCGGACCGGGACCGGATTGTGATCGAATGGAGTGATTCGATCACGGAGTACACGAAGATGCCCTACAGCACAGGACGATCTACTCGATCATCTGCTCTACGCGCGCCATACCAGTATTGGACTACACTCGCTCGCGATAGAAACACATGGAGGAATTGTGATCCACGCCGCCTCGTCCGCTGAAGAGGATCTACTAAGTAACTAAGGAAGTAAGATTAGGAGAGTAAGATAAATCTTTTTTTTTTAAATGTTTCTCTTGATTTTTCCAATTTCGGCATTGCCAGAGGGCATGAAATGACTACATCTTGATCCCCTGAATGATTGAACTCTCGATCCGTCTCTTGCCAGTGGGTTCATCGTCGACCATCCGATGCATCAACTTTACGATTAGAGCAATTAGAGCCATCCGACCTTATCCTATATAAACCGTCAACATCCCCGTATCATTAACTCACTCTGAGTATTTCCCACCTAATGGCTCCTAACGTCTCCACTGCTTCGTTCAATGATCATCAGTATCATTCCCAATCTTCGACCAGCATTGATGGTATGTTCCCACCAATTTAGTTATTTTTGGTTCAATGTTTAGATTGCTGCTGACGCAATTTTTTATTTTTCCGAAACTAAATTATCTCTTTACAGATAAGTCATCGCTCCCTGAGTTCTCTGAGGCCGATAGGAAATATCTCGGAGAATTGAAGAGATTGGAAGAACAAAAGCGAGAACTTGAACAGGAATGGTCCGGAGTTACAGATATTATTAAAAAGGTACGTTTTTCCCATAATTGTAATTTTTAATGCACAATAAAATATTAGTGTTGCTATTCGCGGAACTCAGGTGTGATCAGTCAGCGAAATCGCAAGTCGTCACTCCAGATAATCGACTTTCCTTCTCTGAAAAGTACAACTCTTTCCATTTTCTCGTTCACGCTCTCGTTCAAGAGTTCATAATGTCGTAACTTACTGTTTGACAATTTCAGGATTACCCCGATCTCGAATTCGCTCGAATTGTTCGAAATGACGGATCTTCTCGTTATGACGATGAAGAAAGATTGAGAGTGAGGATCTTTCTGAAGAAAATGGGCAGAAAAGCGAGAAATATGGTGAGATTTAATTCTTTGCTTTGTCTAAAATTATTACTGTCGCATCAGAAGGCATCAACGAATATCTTTTAGATTTGTAAAATAATTGCCATTGTTTGTATTCTCATTTTGTAGATTGCGAACGCTCTTGATGATGAAATGGACATGAAAAAGTGCATTGGACGACGAATTAAAATGAATCTGGCAGAAATCGCAGCTGTTGGGATTACATGGAAAATGTGAGTTTCAGAGCAATGAAGATCAATGTCTGAGGGTCTTTCATTTCGCGCCATATTTTGATATCCACAGAACATGCAAAAAATGGAGGGATGGTTGTTTTTTTCAAACTCTAATAGTATTTTATTTATATCATAAATTTAATGCATCCTTTTTTCAGACAGTCCAGGAAACGCCCTGTAAGTGCTTCAGAAGAGACTGAGGAAAATGAGGCGAAGAGGCAGCGAATCGAATGATGGCAATATGCAATACGACCGAATCGTCGCTTAATAAAATTAATTTATTAATATTAATTGAATTGTTCATGTGATAAATCCGAGTAATTATTCATAATTCTTTCGCTACCACACATAAAATTATAATTGTTCCTTACATGAATCGATATCGAATATCACAATATCGAAAGAAAATGGGGGAGAAGAAGCGAGAAAGCTTTATCAATGTTAGAGTGTTATCTTCGGAGCAATATATCCGGTAAGAGCCAGTCGAAAGGTAAAATATTGCCCGCCTCACTGCTTGTTAATCAACGATTCGACTGTAATTATCTATTATGATATTTGTAAGGACTAGAAGATGAGTGACCTCTCTTATCGAATAGAGTTCCCATGAGAACAAGTAGATCGTCCTCCACTTCTGCAGGGCAACAAACACCAGTAACCACTGGTTCGATGAGAATCAGCAATTCTAAATGGGAATAGAGAATTGAGTGCCGAGATATGAATAAACCTTTCAGAAGGTCATTACTTGCATCAGAGATAAAGACGCTTTTGCCTTTGAAGAGGGACATGACAGTCTGCAATCATTGTCTGATGAATGTAACGAGAAAGATAACCAGTATGCGATGTGTGATGATTGACAGAATAATTATCACCTCTCTATCAATGATGACTGAACGAATGCCAGAATTCTTGAGCTCCTCGGTGACTTCTTCCAAACTATTCGTCGCTCCATCACTAATCGATCCAAATCCAATGTAGGTCGGCTCGATGAAATCAGCTGAAAATGATTTTAGGATGATGAAATTATGATGAGAACAATAAAATGGTATCTTCGGAAACACCGTACCGTCAGCAGTAGATCGAATCGTGGCCAGAAATGAGCAGATCGGAAATACATCGATATTGATAGGGTCATCATTGAGGATCACGATCCGAGCATTTTGTACTCCATCGAGTAATTTATCATCAAACTGCAATAATAATACGTGATAAGACAACTACTAGTGAATACCTCAGTCATGATAATCAAATTGCACGAAGACGAGGAAGAGACTTGCACAGTAGGTTTCGGTACAGTTCTCTTGTACTTGGCCTTCACTGCATCTATGAGATCAGATGCGGAAGGAGGATTCACTTTATCCCACTGACGTTTCGCTTGTCTCAAATTAAATAATTTATATATCGAGAAAAATTTCATTGTACACATAAGTTGGATATAATGGGAAAGTTTACCTGAGGGATACAGTCGCCTTCGGAACGTCTGCCAAAGCATTTTCCACTTGAGTCGCATCATCATCCGACAGTCCAACTGATTTCTTTGCGATCGTGTTCAAATTGCGAGAAATGGCTTGAATTCTCTGCAGAAAAAATATTTTGTGAATACGTGAGAAAGTCGAAGATGCTTACGCGGTATAATGTATTCGCAGGAGCACTGGGATCCTCGACAAACTCCTTCAGCACTGCTATCGTAGCACCTCTGTCCACTCTGATCGCTGAATCGATGTCGTCAATGTACGATAGCCTCATTGCCTGTAAGAAAAAATATATTTTGTTATGCTGACTGACAGATATTGAAGAGTCCTTCTCTTCAGAAATTGAAGAGTATTTCTTATCAATGTTCTCACTCCCTTCTGCATCAGGGACAACACAAGTGCACGACTCTCACTGTCGGAATGACGAGCTACAGCGATGTGTCTGAAAATATTGATATTCGCCCAAATCAACTCCGCATTAATTCATGTTTTCTGTTGATGTACTGTAATAACCGAGTTTGTTCGATTCACCACAACTTTTCTTCTTTAGGTCAGGTGAAAAGTAAGAGCATCTCATCTCACGCATCTCACCATCTCATCTCATCTCACCTGGATACGGCAGAGATGTTGGTGAAGAATAAGGAGATAATTGTACTGGTGAAGTCATCCGCAAATCGAATAAGATCATACGAGATGATGAGTGCATCACAAAGTCGAACCTAAGATGGTAAATTGAATCCGATTGTTGTCATCAAACCAAATACCACCGAATACGGCGTCCGGAATCGATCGGGATAATGAAGCGCCTGGTAGATTAAACACTCATTAGCCGATTCTCCGACTACACGCACTCGGACCTGCAAGTTCAATGGATGACCAAATAAAGGAAAAACAAATATACGGTGCCATCCGCGTCAACTCCCTCTTCTCGACCATTCAATTGAGCATCGCACAAGGATAAAGTTCCGTCGACACTACAATTCGAACAGGCTCGGTCAAGATTGAAATTAGAAATAACAGATAAGCTTGGAATGATAGTGACAACCCTGAAAAAATGAATCATCTGGCTAACCTTTGAAAAGCGAATGGATCGATTGCAGTGGAGGGCCCATCTCCATTTAGTTCGACCCAAGGAATCTTAATGTTGGAATGATCGAAGCATTTCATCCAAATATTTACCATTTTTTCTCCCGGCTGAAGATCTTTTATTCTCTCCAAATCACGTCTTATTTCCTCTGTTTTGGCAGCTTCGCGCTGCCTCTGAAAAACAGATACTTACACGTGCAGAGCGATTATACAAACCTTTGAGGGCGCCATTCAGTCGAGTCGAGTCGAGGGGCCAGTCGAAAATTAGACCGCCCGAGAATGAGAAGGAAGCGAGAGATGAACAAGAAGATGAGAAGAAAATTCTCTTATATTTCTCTCGAATCATCAGAACCAGTGTGAGTCGATAAATTTATTTTCGATGTTTTCCGAAATCCACTCTTCTTGAACTTTTCTGATGAAGTTGATCGTCACATGATGAAAACATGAAAATATTCTGAACGCAGATTTGCCTTTGCCTTTTAATATTTCCCGTATTTTTTGAAAGAGGAATTCCAAATGTTTTGAATGGATCTTTTCGAAAAATATGAGAACATTTTCTCGAATCTTTTGAGATAAACTTTTCAAAGAGTACGGGAAATTATTTCCGTAATTTTGAGTTATGTTTCTCAAAAAATATGAGAAGTGTCTGTCGAAAATTTCGGATTATTGTCTCCAAATAATTTGAGCATTTGCTCTCAGATATTACGGAGAATATTTCCCATATTTTCCGGGAAAAATCAAAAATGCCATCTCATTCTTGGTTTACTTTCGAGGGAAGGTCGGTCGTGCGCATAACGAAATTATCTCCCATTGGCAGAATGAAAATGAATCGTATTCATAGAAAAGAATCGTAGACCGTGTTCGGTGATGAGAATTTCAACAAAATGATTGATCTTATCATCGATTTGAAATTCGAAATACCCACTGTATCCATCAATCATCAACCGTTTCGGTATACATCAATCATCAATCCGAATGGTATACATCAATCCGGGGATCCCCTTCGCTATACGTTCGTCAATGCGGATGTTCGAATTCTAATAAATTCTCTAGCCAGAATATACCAGAATATATGACTATGCTTTTTAATTTTTTCCGTATTTTTTGAAAGAGGAATTCCAAATGTTTTGAATGGATCTTTTCGAAAAATATGAGAACATTTTCTCGAATCTTTTGAGATAAACTTTTCAAAGAGTACGGGAAATTATTTCCGTAATTTTGAGTTATGTTTCTCAAAAAATATGAGAAGTGTCTGTCGAAAATTTCGGATTATTGTCTCCAAATAATTTGAGCATTTGCTCTCAGATATTACGGAGAATATTTCCCATATTTTCCGGGAAAAATCAAAAATGCCATCTCATTCTTGGTTTACTTTCGAGGGAAGGTCGGTCGTGCGCATAACGAAATTATCTCCCATTGGCAGAATGAAAATGAATCGTATTCATAGAAAAGAATCGTAGACCGTGTTCGGTGATGAGAATTTCAACAAAATGATTGATCTTATCATCGATTTGAAATTCGAAATACCCACTGTATCCATCAATCATCAACCGTTTCGGTATACATCAATCATCAATCCGAATGGTATACATCAATCCGGGGATCCCCTTCGCTATACGTTCGTCAATGCGGATGTTCGAATTCTAATAAATTCTCTAGCCAGAATATACCAGAATATATGACTATGCTTTTTAATTTTTTCCGTATTTTTTGAAAGAGGAATTCCAAATGTTTTGAATGGATCTTTTCGAAAAATATGAGAACATTTTCTCGAATCTTTTGAGATAAACTTTTCAAAGAGTACGGGAAATTATTTCCGTAATTTTGAGTTATGTTTCTCAAAAAATATGAGAAGTGTCTGTCGAAAATTTCGGATTATTGTCTCCAAATAATTTGAGCATTTGCTCTCAGATATTACGGAGAATATTTCCCATATTTTACGGGAAAAATAAAAAATGCCATCTCATTCTTGGTTTACTTTCGAGGGAAGGTCGGTCGTGCCGTCGAATCGTGGGCAGAATGAAAAGAATCGTATTCAATCGTATTCAAAGAAAGACCGCGTTCGGTGATGAGATTTTCAGATTCAAATCTTATCATAGATTCGAAATTCGAAATACCCTTTGAACAATCGCATCCCATCCGCATCCTAGAGTTGGCTTGTCAAGAAAAAAACCGCTTTTCAAGAATTGAATGGTGACGAATGATATTGGTAAGAAAAGTCATTCTTGAAATGTTCTTGAAATTCAACCAAGAAATTTCAAGAATATCAAAAATGTGCTAGGAATCTCATTATTTTTGAGAAGAATGGGTGCCATAGTGCCCAACTAACAAGCACACAGAACGAGCGATGTGATTTTGGACGTGCAAATTCCGAAATGAATTTCAAGAAATTTCAAGAAATTTCAAGTTCTTGAAAAACAATTCACTATTCTTGGCAAGAAGAGATAATTGAATTACATATTTTCAAGTTCTTGAAATTCTTGCTTGGCAAGCCAACCCTACCGCATCCCGTACCCCCTTCGCCATTCGTTCGTCAATGCGGAATTTGTGCCTATGCCTATGACTAGCTTTTTTTTAATTTTTTCCGTATTTTTTGAAATAGGTATTCCAAATATTTTGAATGGATCTTGACGAAATAAATGAGAACATTTTTTCGAAATTTTTGAGATAAACTTTTGAAATAGTACGGGAAATTATTTCCGTAATTTTGAGTTATGTTTCTCAAAAAATATGAGAAGTGTCTGTCGAAAATTTCGGATTATTGTCTCCAAATAATTTGAGCATTTGCTCTCAGATATTACGGAGAATATTTCCCATATTTTACGGGAAAAATAAAAAATGCCATCTCATTCTTGGTTTACTTTCGAGGGAAGGTCGGTCGTGCGCATAACGAAATTATCTCCCATTGGCAGAATGAAAATGAATCGTATTCATAGAAAAGAATCGTAGACCGTGTTCGGTGATGAGAATTTCAACAAAATGATTGATCTTATCATCGATTTGAAATTCGAAATACCCACTGTATCCATCAATCATCAACCGTTTCGGTATACATCAATCATCAATCCGAATGGTATACATCAATCCGGGGATCCCCTTCGCTATACGTTCGTCAATGCGGATGTTCGAATTCTAATAAATTCTCTAGCCAGAATATACCAGAATATATGACTATGCTTTTTAATTTTTTCCGTATTTTTTGAAAGAGGAATTCCAAATGTTTTGAATGGATCTTTTCGAAAAATATGAGAACATTTTCTCGAATCTTTTGAGATAAACTTTTCAAAGAGTACGGGAAATTATTTCCGTAATTTTGAGTTATGTTTCTCAAAAAATATGAGAAGTGTCTGTCGAAAATTTCGGATTATTGTCTCCAAATAATTTGAGCATTTGCTCTCAGATATTACGGAGAATATTTCCCATATTTTACGGGAAAAATAAAAAAGCATAGTCATATATTCTGGTATATTCTGGCTAGAGAATTTATTAGAATTCGAACATCCGCATTGACGAACGTATAGCGAAGGGGATCCCCGGATTGATGTATACCATTCGGATTGATGATTGATGTATACCGAAACGGTTGATGATTGATGGATACAGTGGGTATTTCGAATTTCAAATCGATGATAAGATCAATCATTTTGTTGAAATTCTCATCACCGAACACGGTCTACGATTCTTTTCTATGAATACGATTCATTTTCATTCTGCCAATGGGAGATAATTTCGTTATGCGCACGACCGACCTTCCCTCGAAAGTAAACCAAGAATGAGATGGCATTTTTGATTTTTCCCGGAAAATATGGGAAATATTCTCCGTAATATCTGAGAGCAAATGCTCAAATTATTTGGAGACAATAATCCGAAATTTTCGACAGACACTTCTCATATTTTTTGAGAAACATAACTCAAAATTACGGAAATAATTTCCCGTACTCTTTGAAAAGTTTATCTCAAAAGATTCGAGAAAATGTTCTCATATTTTTCGAAAAGATCCATTCAAAACATTTGGAATTCCTCTTTCAAAAAATACGGAAAAAATTAAAAAGCATAGTCATATATTCTGGTATATTCTGGCTAGAGAATTTATTAGAATTCGAACATCCGCATTGACGAACGTATAGCGAAGGGGATCCCCGGATTGATGTATACCATTCGGATTGATGATTGATGTATACCGAAACGGTTGATGATTGATGGATACAGTGGGTATTTCGAATTTCAAATCGATGATAAGATCAATCATTTTGTTGAAATTCTCATCACCGAACACGGTCTACGATTCTTTTCTATGAATACGATTCATTTTCATTCTGCCAATGGGAGATAATTTCGTTATGCGCACGACCGACCTTCCCTCGAAAGTAAACCAAGAATGAGATGGCATTTTTGATTTTTCCCGGAAAATATGGGAAATATTCTCCGTAATATCTGAGAGCAAATGCTCAAATTATTTGGAGACAATAATCCGAAATTTTCGACAGACACTTCTCATATTTTTTGAGAAACATAACTCAAAATTACGGAAATAATTTCCCGTACTCTTTGAAAAGTTTATCTCAAAAGATTCGAGAAAATGTTCTCATATTTTTCGAAAAGATCCATTCAAAACATTTGGAATTCCTCTTTCAAAAAATACGGAAAAAATTAAAAAGCATAGTCATATATTCTGGTATATTCTGGCTAGAGAATTTATTAGAATTCGAACATCCGCATTGACGAACGTATAGCGAAGGGGATCCCCGGATTGATGTATACCATTCGGATTGATGATTGATGTATACCGAAACGGTTGATGATTGATGGATACAGTGGGTATTTCGAATTTCAAATCGATGATAAGATCAATCATTTTGTTGAAATTCTCATCACCGAACACGGTCTACGATTCTTTTCTATGAATACGATTCATTTTCATTCTGCCAATGGGAGATAATTTCGTTATGCGCACGACCGACCTTCCCTCGAAAGTAAACCAAGAATGAGATGGCATTTTTGATTTTTCCCGGAAAATATGGGAAATATTCTCCGTAATATCTGAGAGCAAATGCTCAAATTATTTGGAGACAATAATCCGAAATTTTCGACAGACACTTCTCATATTTTTTGAGAAACATAACTCAAAATTACGGAAATAATTTCCCGTACTCTTTGAAAAGTTTATCTCAAAAGATTCGAGAAAATGTTCTCATATTTTTCGAAAAGATCCATTCAAAACATTTGGAATTCCTCTTTCAAAAAATACGGAAAAAATTAAAAAGCATAGTCATATATTCTGGTATATTCTGGCTAGAGAATTTATTAGAATTCGAACATCCGCATTGACGAACGTATAGCGAAGGGGATCCCCGGATTGATGTATACCATTCGGATTGATGATTGATGTATACCGAAACGGTTGATGATTGATGGATACAGTGGGTATTTCGAATTTCAAATCGATGATAAGATCAATCATTTTGTTGAAATTCTCATCACCGAACACGGTCTACGATTCTTTTCTATGAATACGATTCATTTTCATTCTGCCAATGGGAGATAATTTCGTTATGCGCACGACCGACCTTCCCTCGAAAGTAAACCAAGAATGAGATGGCATTTTTGATTTTTCCCGGAAAATATGGGAAATATTCTCCGTAATATCTGAGAGCAAATGCTCAAATTATTTGGAGACAATAATCCGAAATTTTCGACAGACACTTCTCATATTTTTTGAGAAACATAACTCAAAATTACGGAAATAATTTCCCGTACTCTTTGAAAAGTTTATCTCAAAAGATTCGAGAAAATGTTCTCATATTTTTCGAAAAGATCCATTCAAAACATTTGGAATTCCTCTTTCAAAAAATACGGAAAAAATTAAAAAGCATAGTCATATATTCTGGTATATTCTGGCTAGAGAATTTATTAGAATTCGAACATCCGCATTGACGAACGTATAGCGAAGGGGATCCCCGGATTGATGTATACCATTCGGATTGATGATTGATGTATACCGAAACGGTTGATGATTGATGGATACAGTGGGTATTTCGAATTTCAAATCGATGATAAGATCAATCATTTTGTTGAAATTCTCATCACCGAACACGGTCTACGATTCTTTTCTATGAATACGATTCATTTTCATTCTGCCAATGGGAGATAATTTCGTTATGCGCACGACCGACCTTCCCTCGAAAGTAAACCAAGAATGAGATGGCATTTTTGATTTTTCCCGGAAAATATGGGAAATATTCTCCGTAATATCTGAGAGCAAATGCTCAAATTATTTGGAGACAATAATCGAAAATTTCGGATTATTGTCTCCAAATAATTTGAGCATTTGCTCTCAGATATTACGGAGAATATTTCCCATATTTTACGGGAAAAATAAAAAAATGCCATCTCATTCTTGATCTACTTTCGAAGGAAGGTCGGTCGTGCGCATAACGAAATTATATCCGGTATATTTTGAATCGTTGGCAGAATGAAAATGAATCGAAGAAGGTCAATCTTTTTTGTACCAAAACGTTGTCTCGTAATCGTAATAAAAATCTCGTCCTCTCACGGATTTTCGTCAATTTCAATTGAATTATGGTGCGGATCACGAATAGGAGATTAGATGTTTCGATCAATGTAATATGGTGGAAGTATCTAGTAACAGCGAATGCTGGTGCATTCGCTCGTATACACATAACAATGTTTCTACATAGAACGGTCCTTTCAATGACAACCCACTTTGGATGGGTCCAGGAAACTATGGGACCAGGAAACTATTTCTGGGACCAGGAAACTTTTCCGAGCCCTGATCAGCCGATTATGGGACCAGGAAACTATTTCAGGGACCAGGAAACTATTTCTGGGACCAGGAAACTTTTTCGAGCTCTGATCGGCCGATTATGGGACCAGGAAACTATTCGGGGACCAGGAAACTTTTTAAGGGCCAGGAAACTATTTTGGGACCAGGAAACTTTGATGGGACACCCAAAACGGACCAGAGCCTACCTTTTTAATAACGTCTGCTACTCCGGACCATTCCTGTTCAAGTTCGCGCGTTTGTTCCTCCAATCTCTTCAATTCTCCGAGATACTTCTTATCGGCCTCAGAGAACTCAAGGAGTAATGTCTTATCTGCAAAGAGATATCTATTTTAGTTCTGGAAAACACAGTTCATCAGCAATTATCATCATCATTAGCATCAGCATTCAGCAGCAATCGAAACATCGGAACAAAAATGAGAAGTTAATGGAAAAGATACCATTGATACTGGTCGTAGGTCGTGCATGATTCCTCTCGTGGACATGGAAAGAAGAATCGGAGACGTTAGGAGCCATTATCGTAATTAAATACTCAGAGTGAGTTAACGAAAGGGGGAATTTGATGGTTTATATAGGATAAGGTCGGATGGCTCTGATCTTCTCATTTTCCACATTGGAAGGAAGTCATCGTAAAGTGGTTGCATCGAATGAACCCGCTGGCAAGGCACGGATCGAGACTTCAATTAATCAGATGATTAATATGTAGTCATTTCATGCCCTATGGCAATGCTGAAATTGAAAAAGCGAGGAGAAAACAACAAAAAAGTACAGATTTATGAATCTTTATCTCGTATCAATTTTGAACTCGTACCGATTTTCGCTCAGAGAGAAAAGTGAGATTATGAGAGAAAAGAGAGGAAATACGATTGTCATATAGAGAATGCTTATGGCAGAATGACATTTGGTTCTTCACTTTTTTACGTAGGAGAAAGAGGACTGACACTGAATAATTTGATGTCCAATTTTAATTTTCTACCTATAGCTGGAAATACGGGTCACGGTCTCTTCATTCTGCTCACTCACTGGCCCGTCAAAAATCTAATGTTGTCAGTGCCACTAGTACGAGTTTCGTGGGAGAATGCAGTATGAAGAGACGGCAATCCGTATTTCGAACTCTTCAACTAGCATGAATATGCCTATACCACTTCGTAGTGCTGGAACACATGTCTGTAATTGCCTCTTCTGGTGGCACACTTATTGCAGATCGCGACCATGCCCATCTGAGTCAATCAAATAAAGCCGCTGAATTTGTTTATCAACTCACCTTTCTCAGTGTAGTGTGATGAACCCGATCCAAGTGTTGAAGCATGCATGGAGGAGAGTCGGGAATGGGCTGAATTTCTCTGTTGACATAAACCAATGAATCTATTCAATCTCACGAATATGCGGCAAGTGGCGTCAAGGCAGGGCGTAGGCATTGAAGGAATCTGAAAATTCAAGCACTTACTGACACTGAATGAGTTTTATTGAAATTTACATCATTTTTCCTTCCATCTTTCTTGCCACTGGCAGTGGCAATATTCGATCCCGGCACCTGAATCAGTGGGCTATTTACTGATTTACAACAAATTCGAGCAATTCAATTCTTCACTATACCTTGGGTGCCTTGGTGACGGGCTCATCGTCCGAGTCATCACTAAGCTGAACGAATTCAATTCAATCACCATTATGGGAAGAGTGACTTACGGTGACGATGGGGATTTCATTCTCGTCATCGCTGTCGCTCAACTGAACGAGGCCAATTGAATCACTATTTTGGGAGGAGTTACTTACTGTAATGACAGCGACCACCTTGGGCGGATGCGCACGTTTACGCCCCTGATAGTATCAATTGATAATGTCAAAATAAAAGAAACTCGTCACCTGCTTGCTATCGTTCTTCTCGCCCATTGAAAAACACACCGTGTGAGTCGGGTGAAATGAGGGGAAATGAATGGATAATGCGCGTCTTCTAAGAATCGAATAAACGATCGCAAGGTGAAAGAATGAGATGAGCTCAATTTGAATTTCGGTAGTAATCTCGGTATAGTGTTTTGCCGTTTTGCTTTGAGTTGATATAATAATGCGATGTTTTCAGTTTTCGTTTGAACTGAGATATGAGCAGTTGGAGCCACTATGTGTGCCAAGTGACCCTGAGTTAGAGAGCGTGCGAAATGAGGAGAGTGAGCCCTCTCATTCCTCAGTGAGGAATCAGTCCTCACTTTGTATAGTTCGTGGGACTCCTTCTTTAACGGACATTTTGCCGGAGCTTTCAGCTTATGTTTGGAGCAAGAGTTGTGATGAAATACCCGAGAGGCAGAAGCAGTTCTAATTTTGAAATGATGTATCGATGAGATACGGAAAGAGATGAAATGTTCCAAATTTCATGAAGACTTTGAGCATGCAGACGGCTCAAAGCCTCAAAGTGAGTTATTTCTACAACTCGA
>LS485062.1:0-36835 GCA_900490705.1 Pristionchus arcanus
TGAAACAGGGAACCGCTCGTACTCAATGGCAATGGTATTCTAGTTGTAGTAGCTTACAATAATGAACCAGCTTGAAAACTTGCTCACCTTAGTTCCATTGATGATGTACTCATCTCCCTTCTTCTCACAAGTTGTCTTCACGCCATTCACATCCGATCCCGCTCCCGGTTCAGTCACACAAAACGAAGCGATCGATGGCTCAGCCGCAAGCATGCCTGTCAATGACAATGACAATGACACTGACAATGACAATGACAATGACAATGTCAATGACAGGCTGTCATAGACCAGGAAATAACGTTGACTACAAGGAAATTCTATTCTTCATTCATCGACAATTAAAAAAATTAGTTCAATGCACGATTTCAATGTACAATGCCAATTTCAACTCGTTCAAGACTACTCGTTTCATTTAGATAAATTTTCATCTTATTATCATCTTAGATATAATTATCATATGTCTAATTAACTAATTATATAACTAATTATCATCTTATATAACTAATTATCATCTTAGATATCAGCGGAATTATCATTTGAAATAAACCTCACCGAGATACTTCTTCTTCTGTTCCTCATTGCCGGTGACGAGTACGGGACCAATGGACAGAGTGGGGCCCATGATGGCAATTTGTAGACCAGAGCAGGCATACGAAAGGGACTCCGCGATCAGAGCAGTTTCTACGCACGACAGACCGGGACCGCCTGGAAGTAAGGCACTTCTTTACTTTAGTGCCCAAAGATCAAAGATCAAGATCAAAGCGAGTGATCGAATGAGCTAGGAGATATATAGTTATTTTCCTTTGGGCACCAAAGTAAAGAAGTGCCGAAAGTAAGTCAATTTTCCTATGAAAGTTGAACAGGATCGATAAAAACGTGCAACACCATACAGTCTCGTTGAACAAACGGCGTGCCTCAATGGTAAATAATGATCAAAATTAGAACTCGAGAAATGAGCCGCCGTCTCTTCATTTCACACACTCTCTCACCGGTCAGAGAAGCGAGAGAGTGTGCAAAATGAAGAGACGGCGGTATCATTTCTCGAGCTCTAATCAAAATACAGCACTTACCGTACTTCTCAGGAATCTGGGGGTTCATGATTCCGAGTGCGTGGGCCTTCTTGACGATATCCCATGGGAACTCGCCCGACTCATCGTATTTGGCGGCCACCGGAGCGAGTTCCTGGAATATTAAAGATTATTGGGATCACAAACAACTGTCAGTGATAAAAAAGGAGCCTTCAGTGATAAATCACTACTCCAGTTTTCAATCAATCGATTTTTCAATCGAACCTCCTTAGCGAACTTGAGTGTGGATGCCTGGATCTCGCGTTGAGTGTCCGAGAGATCTGCAATACGGTGGATACGGTACTTTTCAGATCGATCGATCGAGAGGATACCGTACTATAATGGCCTACCGAAGGAGAGATTTCTCGCTTGGACAGCGCGAGTAACGGGAGCGGAGAGACGGTTGATCGATCGGCTCAGCATACTGTAATTGGGGTACGGTAACGAAATACATATTGATCTATCCTTACTGAGGAAGCATAGGGAAAAGAGGTTTATCTGCAAACAACCAGTCACGATGACTACAGAGACCATAAAGGATGATCGAGAAGAATGAGAAGAAGAATGCGAATGAGAAGAATGCAAAAGTTTGCTAATTGAATTGCAGAGCCAGACAATGCTCTGGAGTATCGAGTTCTTAAAAAATTGGTGAACATAATTTTCGAAAATGCTCACCATCGAGTGAATTCACAACTTTCTCCAACACCTTTCTGATTCATCCACACCGCAACCCACATGAAGGGGAAGGCACTTGATCTATTCTTTCTATGAAACAAGGAACCGCTCGTACTCAATGGCAATGGTATTCTAGTTGTAGTAGTCCTTTGTCCTTTGTCTTTTGCAGAGTCCTTTCGGCATTCATCTCTTCTCGGTATCGCACGAAACCAGCTCGAATAAGATGTTGAAGAGAGATGATCGCCAGGTGTTTGATCAAACGTGTAATGGTTTTAGATTCATTTTCAATCCGAAGTAGCAAAATAGAGAAAGGCAAGTAGGTAGTGAGAAGAATACAATGGTTGAATTCAGTAGTGAGAGGGGGATCGGGAAGCGAGGGCACGGCGATAAAACCTTGTACAAATCGCACAAGTCGACGCCATAGGCGAGAATAAGCAGAGAGAAGGTGAGAACTAGCGATGGCGGCAAATGTGGCTTTCTCAATTTCGCCTTACAGCTCCGCGATATGGCTAGATTTCCGAATTTATTTGCTACTCTTGAGATCCCTACTCCTCCCCGAAATTAGAATAGCTCTCTATTATTAAATTGAACTGCTATGCAATGACCGACAGAACTCAATTAAAATGTTTCGAAACACATTCAATTTGGATATTCTACGAGAATAGCTTTATCATTCCTACCTCGACCATCGGACCAAATCGCATTTCCCGTGTTGCAATTCTCTTAGTTAATTTTCCATCTCATCATTCGATACAAGCCGATACTTTTTTCCTGAATAAGTGGCCGCTCTGAGCTAATGGATATTCTACGAGAATAGTTCCTTATGACGGCTCCTTCAGGCTTCGATCAGCGGACCAAAGCACATTTCTCGTGTTGCAATGCTCACTTGCAATTAGTCCTCTTGCACACGGATGCTTCGATTTCAGTCTCATGTGAAACTACTCTTCACAAGGAGTCGATTGATGCATCACACTCCCTATTTCGTCGAGAAATCATCGAAAACGGCTTGGGAAAAGCTCAATTCTCCTTCAGAATCTCGCCCAGACAATGACTTCAATCTAGTCTGCTCACAGTCTACGTGATTACGTGAACGAATAAGGGCTACGTGAGCTGGCGCAATTCTACGTGCCTCCCCCCTCCGCCCTCCCCTCATTCTCACTCCCGACGCTCGTCTCGTGTGGCCTCGCAGCGATGTCTCTCCTTCTGAAGGCTGCTCGATCCGTAAGTTCTACCGTAACCCGGGCCTGGGCCCAACCTTACCGTAACCCTTTCCAGTCGGTAACTCTGGGCATGCGTCGCTCGTCGATTACGCACGGCAAGGCGCTCCCACTGGCTGCCAGAGCTCAGGTATCGTTGACCTCCCGGGATCTCCCGGGACCTCCCGGGATCTCCATAGGGATCCCAAGGTTGAGACCAGAACATAATTGCATTGTTGTTCTGTCATATCTTGCCTCAACCTTGGCGTCTCTGAGAAGTCTACGCGGTATCATCTGACCTACCGCACTCTGACCTACCGTACCTTAGGTGGCCAAGCCGGCCGAGCCGGGCTTCTACGCGTACACTCGCAACTGGAGCAGAGACAAGACGTTCGATCTGAGTCGCGCCCCGCAGAAGGGAGACACGCCCATGTAGTGAGTACCGGTCCCCTTTCCAGCTACCGTATCCTTGTTGGTGATTACCGTATCCCCCGGTACCGTAATCTACCGTATCCTTGCCAGAAATATCCCTTTTTTAGCGCCGGCTACTGTAACGAACAATTCAAATTGCACTTTTGGCGCCAAAACACCGTCAATCTACCGTACCCCCATTGCAGTTTCTTCCTCCGTCGTCTGGGTCATGCTTACGAGGCGTGGCCTCTGTTCGTTCTCACGAGCGCATGGCTCATCGTCTTCTTCTACGCTTGCTACATCTCCTTCACCAAGACCGAGATCTGGCTGGACAGAAGTAAGATATCTGACCTAGTTGAACTACCGTACCTTGGTCAATCTGACCCACCGGACTACCGTACCCCATTGCAGGCAAGAGCACTGCTCCGTGGGACTGGTCTCGCATCCGGGACAAGTACACTCGTCTGCACACGGTTGTCTTCGAGAGTGTCGCCCTGTTCGGCCTCCAGAAGACTGACACCCACAAGAGATTGGAGATCATGGAGGTCCTTCAGGTAAATGAACACGGCACTGCTTTACTTTGCCGGGCCTGACCAAAGTGGGATGATGTTGTGGACATAACACACTTACTAAAATATTAATCAGCGACTTTGGGCTGATCCGGTGCCAATAAACACAAATCGGTGACGTAGGTCCGAGGTTAGGACCTCCGGCCTTGATTAACGGTATAACCCTACCTTTCCAGGACGAAATGATGGAAGCCGCCAAGAAGAGAGGAACCAGAAACTAAATCCCGGCCCCTTCCCCTCCATCGACTGAGCATAGCCACTAATTGTCGAGTTAGTCGACCCGATTGACCCGCATCTCCTCCCTTCTCACCCTAGTGACTGATAAATCGTCGATTGATTCTATTCCTTCATTGTTGTTGTAACAAAACACTTTATCTACACAACAATGAACAAAGCAACAGATCCTATTGATCGACAAATCGATAAAACGTCGACTACCGTACTCTAGTCCTCTTCCGTCTTCAGTTTCCAATGGATTCTGCATCCATCCTCGCCTACCGTAACCACCTCGGACGACGATTTCCAGATGAGGGCCCTGAAATGGTGTATTGGTTAGAAGCGAGTTAGTTACCGAATACCGATGTCACAGAAACCTTCCCTTGCCTTCAATGTCGTTTAGCATTTACATGGCTCAGCGAAAGGGATAGATCAGCGAAATCGTTTCTATGTCATCAAAAGAAAAGACAAAAGAAAGATGGCATCGATTGTCCGATCTAATCATCAACCCTAATTACAGTACTCTTCCACTACCGTATGCCTCACTCGGGAATGTGTCCACACTTCTGGACGATTGGGTCGAACTTCTTTCCTCCCTGAGGCAGTCTCCACACAATCACCGATCGATCAACCGCACCTGAGATACCGTAGTTCACTCAATCAATCGATAATAGGGTTCGCATCTTGGAATTGCATCTTTTTTTTTTCAAATTTCATCGCTCCTCACTAGAGTTGCGAAAACGAGTACTCGTTTAGAGAGAGGAAACGAGTACTCGTTCTCGACGAGCATCATTCTATGCTCGTTACGAGTACTCGCGCGGTCGGTGCTCACACTAGTGATGTCTAAATTAATACCTAATATTAAGAGAAAATCCTATTAATTGGGTATTGGAATTAGGCATCCCTAGCTCACACTCTTGCAACATGAGCTTCTCAATGTTCTATTGTTTTAACATCGGCACCGGCTCCCTCAATAGAACCCTAATCGATATTCTCCTTCTACCGTACCCGTGGCTAGCGTCTTCCCGTCGGGACTCCATCCGACCGTCTTAATCGATGCGTTGTGCATTCTCCAATCGTCCACGAGCAGCGTCCAATCCTCTCTGCTGTACACGCTCACGTAGCGAGAGCCGTCCGCAACGGCGAGATACAGGCCCTGCGAGAAGGCACATCAGTTCAGAGGCAGCATTAGGTGTGGCCCAGATCCGTCAAAAACCTTTATTGTGAGTCCTCTAAATACATTATTCGGCCACCGCCAGATACAGACCCTGTAGAGGGGAGGAGTAGGGGAAGCATAGTGGGATCCGTCAACAAGTAGGAAGTCATTGGAATAGATGGCATTCTTGCTGATTCAAAGTAGTCTCTCGGCCAATTTAGAGCCCACTTTTGTAGCTAAACCTTCACTCGACTTCATGTAGAGTACGGAAAGATATTTGTCACTCAACATTCAAGAAATAAATACCCCCTCCACACACTCACATTTCTGCTGTACTCCATCGCATTTATCGCCCATAGTGCGCCTCTCAGCTTGAGCGTGTGCTTCGGTTTCAGCTCCCAGTCCTGCAATGAGTAACTCCTTCTTCACTCGTACCGCACTACCGGCTCGTATACGCTCAGTATCCCCTCAATATCATTCCCTATTCCCTCCTCACACAAAGTTGATTCTGCGAAAGCCAAAAAAACGGATAAGTTCCTAATACCCCACAGATCTTACAGTTATATCGTAGATATGGACGGTTCCGGTCGTGTCTCCAATGGCCAGCTCGAGTCCGTTCGGAGCCATCGCTATTGAGACCGCATCGAAGCCAGTCAACTGAAAGAGATCGATAAGAAGGGTACGGTAGGAAGTAATCGATATTCCAAGAATATTCCGCAACTTGCCCCTCACAACATAATTTTTCAGCTTTATTAATATAGAAATGATTAACTCGTACCTCTTCCTTCTCCAGGATCTGCTTCGAATTGGTATCCACCAGCAGGCAGTGTTTGTGGCAGAGAATGGCCACTTTATCCTTGCCTCTCGAAATGGCCAGAGGCTCGGAGGGAAGTGAGACTGAGGAGAGGAGAGATCCATCCAGTAGGGAAAGCACCTGTGAAGTTTTCTATCCTACTTTATCAGAAAGTAAAGTGACAATAATCATCGAAAATCGGGTCTGTACGTTATGTTTAGAAAATTTTCAACGCACAATGGCTTCGACAATGACACTAGACTCTTATTGGTAAGATGTTTCATTGATTTCTCATAATTTGCTCGTCTTTTAAAGTACCTCCATTCGATCATCGAGTCGAAGGCAGATGACGACTCCTTCCCCGTCATTCGAGAGAATGGAGAGACCACGAATCTGCACGGTTGAGTAGTTAATAGTGTTCCCTCATTAGAAAGTACTTTCCATTGGTTTTCCAATAACTTTCCATTAACTCCTCAGTCTTCACACATCTCTAGAGTCTCTAGAGTATTCATTTCATGGAAAGACTTTCCATAAAGGTACAAAAATTCCATACAAATCAATACTTGCAAACTGACCGCCACAAATTTGACTTCCCCAAAGTACTGGACTCCATCTCCGATGTCGATGCACAATCCACCACTGAACGAGATTATTTCAGCTACCGTAACCTTCCTGAATCTCACTTATTGTCTCCGGTTACGGTAACGCCCGTTACGAGATCAATATCGATCGCTTTGAGATGGGACTTATGCCCGAAGGTCTCGGTGACAACGGTTCCGTCGATGACTCGCAGCTGCAATTATCGATTGATTCCCTCCTGATACCGTAATCTTCATTCAACTATCGATTGATTCCCTCCTCCTGATACCGTAATCTTCATTCAACTATCGATTGATTCCCTCGTGATACCGTAATCTTCCGTACCTTATCCAATCGACCATTCAAATTCACGACGAAAACGCATCCTGTAGCGAGAGAGGCAGCGAGGCCGAGTCGTTGCACACCTTTAAAAAATGTATTCACGGGGTAAATGCCGAATAATCAATCAATATTCCCATTTCAACTCACCAACGGATTTGTTCATCCACAGATCGTCCATTTCGCTAGCGTCCGCGCACGTATTCTTGTCCCAGGTGATTGCCTGGATAAAACTGACTCTAGATTTAAAAGGCATCATTCCCATAACGCAGGTATCACATCATGTGAAACTTAACATGAGACACCAACCTTTTGATCACACTTTTCAATGGTTAGTTGACCGTTTGCAGGCATCAACGTGCTCTAACTCTCTCTATTTCACACACTATCTCGCCTCTCTGACCGGTGAGAGAGCGCGTGAAACGAAGAGACGATCTCCTGTAATTCGAACTCTGGCTCACCCTAACGCCTCCATCTGTCGATGCATAGACGACAACCTCCTGTCGATCGCCTCCCTCACCGCTGACGACATCTCCCTCGTCGAGAGATGGAAGAGGCGCGAACACAATAGAAGTGATCGTTCGGAAGTTATCACGAACTTCCGCCTCTCCAATCTGCAGAACTCGATTTTTTTTGGCCCAGCCTTTTCATGCAGAGTATTCTCACCCTATCTTTCTTATTTCCTACCTCCACCAAAGAGAGAAGTTCTGATTGGTAAAAGTGCCAGAAACAAAAAAAATGGCACTTCTTTACTTTAGTGCCCAAAGACCGCACTCTAACTTGTGGGTAACGAGAAATTAGTAGGCGAGTGATCGAATGAGCGAGGAAGAAAATAGCTGTTTACCTTTGGGCACTAAAGTAAAGAAATGCCAAAAAAATCTACCACGCTCTTGGTTGCTTGACAGTACACGAAGAGACATCCATCGGCGCCTCCCGTAGCGAAGACCTCACCGTCCATACTGTAGCAGACCGAGTAAACTTCCCTGAATGACTATTGCATTCAGGGGTCGATTACTATGTAAAAAATGACAAATCCAACCCACATTTGGCCGATTTGTTTGGCGTGTGGATTGGGAAAAAGGAATACCAACGCACATCTGTCCATGTTTGGAAACCTATGTAATCGATCCCTGATCGCATTCCTTCGGCCTACTCAGAATCAGGGTCCTGTGCAATGGCAAGACAAGGTTATTTTGGGATCCCTAAACCAGGTGAGGATTCAAAAGTGAGTGGCGAAGTGTAAAATGTGTTGTGCATGTAACTGCTTCACATTTGGGGCCCAAGGAGGAAAAATGGGGACAGTTTCGATGGATTTTTAGGTTGCAGCTTACTTAGTATGCGATGTGAGTAGGCGCGAGTATTTGGGTCGATAGCCGCCGTTTGAATTGTCGAAGACAGAGACCTGAAAAGGATCAATCGATAATCGAAGGGAGGCCAATCTACCGTACTCTCGAGTCATGGGACGCCATGAGGATGCGCTTCTTCTTATCATCAGGATGAATGGCGATAGATTCGATGCGACGATTATGACAAGTGAGATCGGCGCCCGAGGAACCTCATTATAATTTTAATTAAATTAAATTATAATTAAATAATATAATTAAAAGAATAAAGAAAGAAAAGAATAATAACAACTTAGATTATAATTAAAAGTTGGGAAGGAAGACGGCGTAATCAAAGTATAATTGTAAATGGATACCAAGTATAATTTATCTCTAGGAAAACACTGTAATCAGGTAATGATCTGAATAAAAATATTTCTTACCCGTCTTCAGCTCAAGGTAACTGGCACTTCCTCCGTCGCCAACCACAGCAATCTTCGTTCCATCCGGAGACCAAGCGATATCGGCAACCTGAAATGGCTGCATGCTGATCGATGTCCAATGGTTGCTGGAAAAGTCCAAAAATAGTCACAAAAAATTAAAGGAAAAAAAAGAACAGACCTCTCCGATGGTGCAGTTCTTCAGGTTGTGCTTCATCGAGAACGGAGGGAATGTCTGCCAGACAAACACTTCACCCTCACGATCACCTTAATTTAATTTAATAATAAATAAAAAATATATAAAAAGATCACCGGAAGCGACAAGTTCTCCATTGGGCGAGAAGCGAACGGCGGACGTTTCGAATCGATGGTCGCGAAAAATGTGCACGACGGAGAGATCAGCAGCGCGAAGGAGTGTGATCACATGGGCGGATGGATAGACGATCAAATCACCCTGAAATAAGGTACATTACTTCAATAAACGAGGGCACAAAGTGCGAACCTTGGGCGAAGCGGCAATCTTCGAAGGAACGCCACGATAGGCTCGTGGCGATGGAGGGAATGTTGTAGAATGAACCAAAGTGGGCTCGGCCATTCTGGAAACAAAAATTACACACAATTATAAAGAGAAACGATCAATAAACGACGAAAACTTTCAAAACCCAAAAAAAAAGCGAAAAGCGCGCGAAAATCATCGTCAGTCGATAGAAAATAGATACAGTACTACGAGGTTTTGAACAGTGATAATTGTCGGATACTGTACTTTGTATTTTATTGATCGCGAACCTTTTTATTCATTTAAAAAATAATTTTCTACATTTTTTTAGGGTTTTCCGCTCTTAGTACAACACATGTACACAATATATCCGCTGACTCCTTTTGTGTAAACAAAACACTGTTTGAAAACAGGAAACGATCGATAAGTGTTAGAGTAACTCACCGAGAATCTAAATCCCTAGCAGAAACCAGATGTTGAGTTATATCGCCAACTTCTCTCTTGTGCCAGATGTCCCTCTCAGGAAAAGGGATCGGCCAGTATTTCGTTGTCTTGAGATAAACCACTTTATCCGACGAGTCAACATATGAGTCAAATGTGCCTCTTATCAAGTTTATTTCTATTATTTCTTGCCCAATTTCATCGATCTCTGTGTTATCTTTGTTTCTCATGCAATCAATACTGATTTACTTTGCATACCTTTATCACTCCGATATGTACACGTTACGATAAGTACAATCGATTACATATTTATCTATGACAGAAAGAGTTATCATATAATTTATTTGACTCTAGTTGTTCCATTCTGAGCGAAGGAAGTGATCAATTGACGGGCAATCACCATACGCTGAATCTGGAAAAAAACAGGATCAGAATTGAGACACATCCGAAAAAATAAACTACCGTAATCTGCTACCGTACCTGACTGGATCCTTCGTAAATCTGGTAGATCTTAGCGTCTCTCATCAATTTCTCAACGGGGTACTCGCAGTTGAATCCATTGCCACCGAAGATCTACAAATCGATAATATTATTACTGACCGTAACCTGGGTTTCAACACGATCGACAACTGAAACTACCGTATACCTGAACGGCATTGGTGGCAGCCTCGTTGGCCTTGTCAGCAGCAAAGCACTTTGCGATCGAGGCGAAGTAGGAGGAACGGACCTGAATGGAAGAGTGAGGTTACGGTATCTTTCAATTATTGATTACCTTGTTATCAACATCGGCAGCAGATCTGTAAGTGACGAGTCTGCTCAACTCCAGATTGATGGCCATATCAGCCAGCATGAATTGGACTGCCTGAAATAGCTCATTTTCAACTTTCTTCTACACAAATCATCATGCCTCCATAAAATGTATTGATGCATCTGTACTATCCCTGTCCCCTCTACCCACCTGGTGATTGACGATCTGCGTGCCGAAAGCCTTGCGCTCCATGGCGTATCTGCAAAGCGGCAAGTATCACCAACTGACTTTCCACCGTACTCCCTTCCCTCCCTACAGTATCCCCTACTTTGTGCTCTCATCGAGTGCTCTCCACATGATTCCAAGTGCACCAGCAGCCACACCGGGACGAGTCATATCGAAGGCACCCATTGCTACCTGAGAAATCATAGATCAATCTACACAAAGATCAAAGATCAACTAACCTTGAATCCAGATCCATGAGCTCCGAGTACATTTTTGGTCGGGACTCTGACATCTTCGAAGGTAATCGTACGCGTATCCGAGCAGCGCTGACCCATCATTTTCTCCTTTAAAGGGAAACAAAATTGAAACAACGGTACTTGGCCAAATGAGAACCATTTTCATCAGTTTCTTTCTATCGAATATCCAGTCGAATATCCATAGTACCTTCTTTCCCCTTGTGATTCCGGGCGTGTCTCCATCAACGATAAATGCAGTGAATGCTTTGCCAGCAGGAGTCTTCTTATCCGCATCAGAATTGCGAGCGAGAACGAAGAACCATTTGGCATGACCACCACCAGTGATCCAGCACTGAAGAGGAACGCATTTGATCTATTCTATCTATGAAACAGGGAACCGCTCGTAGATACTCAATGGCATTCTATAGTTGTAGTAGCTTACAATTATGAACCGGTTTGAATTCTTTCTCACCTTGGTTCCATTGATGATGTACTCATCTCCCTTCTTCTCACAAGTTGTCTTCACTCCATTCACATCCGATCCCGCTCCGGGTTCAGTCACACAAAACGAAGCGATCGACGGCTCAGCCGCAAGCATGCCTGTCAATGACAATGACAATGACAATGTCAATGACAGTGACAATGTCAATGACAGCCTGTCATAGACCAGGAAATAACGTTGACTACACGGAAATTCTATTCTTCATTCATCGACAATCAAAAAGTTTGTTCAATGAATGATTTCAATGTAGATACAATGCCAATTTCAACTCGTTCGAGACTACTCGTTACATTTAGATAAATTTTAATCTTATCAGCGGAATTATCATTTGAAACAGGGCTGGGAATTTTTTTACGGTCTCTCTTTTCACAATGCTCTCTCGCCGGGTAGAGAAGGCGAGAGAGAATTGCGAAATGAGAGATCCGTAAAAATTTTGCCCAGCCCTGATTTGAAATATACCTCACCGAGATACTTCTTCTTCTGTTCCTCATTGCCTGTGACCAGTACGGGACCAATGGACAGAGTGGGGCCCATGATGGCAATCTGTAGACCACAGCAGGCATACGAAAGGGACTCCGCGATCAGAGCCGTTTCTACGCAGGACAGACCGGGACCACCTGAAAGTAAGTCAATTTTCCTATGACAGTTGATGAACAGGATCGATAAAAACGTGCCATAAGTCTCGTAAATAACCATAAGGCGGTTGGATGTCTATGACCCAATGTACCGAAACATCCAACCGCGTTTCTTCAGGAAGTCTTTCACCACTTGTCTCTTCCCAGCAGTTTCTCTAATCCTTTTCATTTTCAATGCCACGTTTCTTGTTTAATAAGTCTCGTTAATAATGATCAAATTACAGCACATACCGTACTTCTCCGGAATCTGGGGATTCATGATTCCGAGTGCGTGGGCCTTCTTGAAGATATCCCATGGGAACTCGCCCGACTCGTCGTATTTGGCAGCAACGGGAGCGAGTTCCTGGAATATTAAAGATTATTGGGATCACAAACTGAACGAGATTGATAATGCTTCATTGATAAGTTGCTACTTTAGTATTCAATGGATTTTGACTAAATGAATAAACATAAATGGTATATTAAATTGTTTAGACCTCCTTGGCGAACTTGAGTGTGGATGCCTGGATCTCGCGTTGAGTGTCCGAGAGATCTGCAATACGGTGGGTACGGTACTCTTCCGATCGATCGATCGATCGAGAGTAGGGTTGGCAATTTGATTCTTCGATGATTCTGAGAATCAATTGATTCTTCTCATTCCTCGCCGAATGATTCTCAGAATCGGTTGATTCTCAGAATCAAATGATTCTGAGAATCATTTGATTCTTCCCATCATAACTTGGGTCAAAATTGACCAAATGATCCCAAATTTTGAGACAACATTTGTTAGTGTGTACACGTGACATATTCCAAATTTCAAAATGATTGAATGATTTTCATTTTTCCGTTGAATGTCCCTTACTAATGATTGGGAATGAGTCAGACACGCATATGTAAGTAAAGAACCCTAAAAAGATCGAACGGTCAAATTTACAATTTTCATCGATCTGAAAAGTTTTTTCACGATCTTCAAAAGCGAAGAATCATTTGATTCTTCGTTCATTTCTAGGAGGCCGTTTGCCTAAGAGTCGGACAATGCTCGGCACAGTGATTTTTCAAAAAATTGAGGAGAGAGGTTCTCAAGGGTGGTGATCATCGTGGTGGACTCCATTTTGCTCCAAATCCTCCCGTGCAGCCGTGCTGCAACTATGCTGCAAAGAACCATTTTTCTGTATCTCGAATACCCGTGAATGAAACTTTATGAAAATTTAAAAGCAAATATAATCGACCACGCTGATTCCAATCATGATATTCGTGATTTACAAAATCCATGCATTTTCTTTTACAAATTTATTTTTTGAAAGCCATGAGTTTGTGACGGCTGAATTTATAATAGGAAGATGCGCCATCTCGATGGGATCATTTTTCATACCCAAAGTATGGGGTTTAAAATATCCGTTTTTTCGCAATCCATCGTTTTTCATTGAATTCATGTTCACTTTTCCTCATTTCTCGTCTCTCGGCCTTTGATGTCGCTTCATTCGTCACTCGAAACGCGAATTGCGCGGTGCGAGAGGCGGGAAATAGGAGTGAAAAATCAATGAAAAACGATGGATTGCGAAAAAACGGATATTTTAAACCCCATACTTTGGGTATGAAAAATGATCCCATCGAGATGGCGCATCTTCCTATTATAAATTCAGCCGTCACAAACTCATGGCTTTCAAAAAATAAATTTGTAAAAGAAAATGCATGGATTTTGTAAATCACGAATATCATGATTGGAATCAGCGTGGTCGATTATATTTGCTTTTAAATTTTCATAAAGTTTCATTCACGGGTAATCGAGATACAGAAAAATGGTGCTTTGCAGCATAGTTGCAGCACGGCTGCACGGGAGGATTTGGAGCAAAATGGAGTCCACCACGATGATCACCACCCTTGAGAACCTCTCTCCTCAATTTTTTGAAAAATCACTGTGCCTACCATCATACCATTTTGTTCGATTCTTACACAAACGGGCTCCTAGAGAGAATCATTTGATTCTTCGAAAAGAGGAGAGAACGGGGTTTGAGAATCATTCCGCTCTTCACCTTGCGAGGGGGAGCGGTCTTTTGGGAATCAAAATGCCAACCCTAATCGAGAGGATACCGTACTCTTCCGATAATGGCCTACCGAAGGAGAGATTTCTCGCTTGGACAGCGCGAGTAACGGGAGTGGAGAGACGATTGATCGATCGGCTCAGCATACTGTAATTGGGATACGGTAACGGAAAAAACATAATGATCTGTCCTTACTGAGGAAGCATAGGGAAAGGAGGTTTATCTGCAAACAACCAGTCACGATGACTACAGGGACAATAAAGGATGGTCGAGAAGAATGAGAAGAGTGAGAAGAATGCAAAAGCTTGCTAATTGAATTGTAGAGAAAAAAAAAAAAAAACTTCAATAAGTTTTGGCGAGCGCCTCAAATGGAACTTCAATGATTAGCCGGGCTCAATTAAAATGTTTCGAAACACATTCAATTTGGATATTCTTTATCATTCCTACCTCGACCATCGGACCAAATCACATTTGCCGTGTTGCAATTCTCTTAGTTCATTTTCCATCTCATCATTCGATACAAGCCGATAATTTTTTCCTAAATAAGTGACCGCTCAGAACTAATGGATATTCTACGAGAATAGTTCCTTATGCGGGTTTCATCTGGCTTCGATCAACGGACCAAAGCACATTTCTCATGTTGCAATGCTCACTTGCAATAAGCTCGTACCATAAATCTAACAATCTTTCAAAGACGGGTGGCCGCTAACTAATGGTTAGTGCGCCCTTTGATCTTTATCTTCACGTTTTCTTTTCGTTTGCTATTGTTATTCCAGACGTCTACCTCGTGTCTGTCTCGTGTTTCTGATGGAGGTTTTTCATACGACTGTAAAGTCATGGCGAAGAAAAAAGAGCGAAAAATGAGATGCTCTATTCGATGTCTTACCTAATCATGTTTTACTGTTTTATTCCTATTTGCTGTTTTGTCTTCGCATCAGGTCTACTACCGTGTGCGCAAAAATCTGATTGAGTAACACCTATCACTGCTGATAATAAAGAAATTCCCCCTCATTTGCATCCATTTCGGATGACACTATTCTCATCTACAATTGGAACAGAAACAATGAAAATGGAACATGATAAAGAAGCACTAAAGATCATAGCTATTTCTGCAAGATTAATTTGATCTAGAGAAAGAGACCCGATCTCGATCCCTAATCACCTTTCCATAGCGGTTTCCCTCACGTCACACCCTTCCCCTCCCCCTCTTCCCCCTCCTCATCACCCGTTTGAGACAAGTTCCGCAAACGAACGAACGATTGAATATCCCCTCCTCCTTCCTTGACAATACCCCTCCGATCCTTGAGGATCTATTTCCTCTTTTTTGATAGCATAGAGATCATATCCATAGTCCTTTTTCAATCGAGGAAGCAATCAAAATAGAGCATCATTCGCCATTCGAAATGGTCGACCGAATAAAGATACTCTCAATTTCCCGTGATCCCTGGTCAGCTGGAAAGAACTTTATGCCATTGGCAACGTGAAATAGCCGGTGATAGTGCACTCAAATGTTTTATGGAGCCGTGTTGCGGGATAATGCGTAGTGTACTAGGAAGCTCAGTTTGATTGCGGAGCAATTTAAAATGGGTCGTTTAGGCAAGATCGACAGGATCGATTACGTTCAAGGGGTGAGGCATCAATGGCTAGTCAATTATCATGAGTAAGCGGCGCGAGCCGATTTGAATGCGCCGTCTCTTCACTGTCCTTCTCTCTCTCTCGCTCATTGCCTGCACGATCAGGGTCACTTGGAACACAGCCAACCGATCATAACTCAGTTCAAACGAAAATTCAAAACATGGGAGTTTCGAAAATATCATCGGGTGTCCGTGACCCATCATACCACATTGAGAACTCATCCAGCCAGACATTGATGCCACACCCCCTTTAACGGAATGTATCCGTGCTCCATTGTCCCTAAAAGAAACAAAGTATAAATAAATCGGTATGAATTTCCTCTGCATTTCCTCGAAGACTGCAGTAAATCTGCAGTCGCTAACGGAAAATATACTGTTGCATTGTATTCCTATGCGATATGGGAAGAGAAAGGTTTGCAAAAAAAGTAAAGGTTATCCCTATAACCAAGGTACTTGCGTCCTGATGAAGATCACTACTTGACCATGTATGATGAGAGGGATTAATGCTAATCCTTGAACAGATATGCCTCGGAAAAAATGGCAGAGGTCGCTCGCAACTGTTAGAAGAGTGTAAACTTTACGAAACCTTTAAGGTCGTCGTCCTTTTTTTCTAAGTCAATCGGAGTAATTGCAATAGCTAGAACATAGATGCGTTTCTTGTGCCTTACTGTAAGGCGAAACATATCTCCTCATTATACTCAAAGATGCAAATGAGCAGATGAAGGGATATTTTCCCTGGATTTTGAACTTTTGCGCAAATCCCTGCAAAAATCCCTAATTGGCTCACAATTGGCGATATCCATTGCGGAAGCTACGCTAGCGAGTGATAAATTACGCGCCCGTGCGTATTGCAAATCATCGTATTTTCACACATGAAATTCCCTCCCCTTGGCACGAACAAAGTGGCAAGGAACAACGGGGGGCAGCTATCCGTTTCCCTTTCGTTATCTCATTCTTCTATCCGAGGGGGTTCATCACCCCCTTTCCGCCCTTGCCCGGAACAATCCGATTCTCTTCGGTTGGCATGTTCTATCGCTTCTCTAACTTGGATTGATAATGCAAAAATATCGCATTCTGCGTGGGGGTTAATCCGTGCCATTTCGTTTTTCGTTCGTTTATTAACACTGGAACGATACGGCAAACAAAGGCCTTTCACTAAGGAACGGATAGATGATTGAAAAAAGAAAGAATAGCTAATGAAGAAGAACAATCTCTACCCTTCTTCAATCGACAGTTCCTGCCTGTGATAGAGAGCAATGATTGCAACAGTACGATAGTGTTGTCTTTTCCAGAGCAATTTTATCCGGCCTTCAAACTTTAGGTTGTGCTTTGATTGTGGAAGAGAGATTTTAGCACACAATTTCTCTCGTATCGTGACAGATCATCTAAGCAACTAATCATTTCGTGATAATGAAGCACAGTTTCTTCTTACTTCTCAAAAAAAAACAATTTTAAAAAATATCCCACATCTAGAAACCGACTCCGACATCGAGGAACACAAATATTTGAAACTACATAATCGGATAAATCATGGAGACCAGTGGTCTCAGACCACTACCGTACGCACCACAGATCCTCTCCTAACACTTCGATCAAATCCTGCTAATTTAGCAAGAGTGTCCCATTCTCCACGGATATCAGAGGTACAAAAAAGGGCAAGATTAATGACTGGGAGCGCTGATAGGCGCTGTTCGGAAAAGCCGAAAAAATTAGGCTGAACCTGTTTAAGGTGGGAGGAGGGAAAGCGCAACTGTCAATTGACCCTCTTCATTTATCATACACTCTCGTCGGCTAGAGCAAACGATAGACAAGCCGATTTGGAGAGCGTCCATGACTCACATCACTTCCCATAGTCTATCCTTGATTTGATTTTCGGGTAGACATCTCATCATTTCACGGGCTTTCTCGCCGGACCGAGCTGCCAGAGAGCCTGTGAAATCAAGAGACGATATTTCGAAAACTCGCTTGCAGCGGTGGGGAAAGGGGGCGTTCGCATTTTCCTTGGGGCCTCTACTTTCGCTTGCTTTCGGCGGGTGGCCTGATCAGTACCGCAAGAAAAAAGGGATGGGACAATAGATCTAAAGCAACGTTAGCTCGGATTGGGATGATGTGATCTCTTCATTCCGCGTGATCTTTCGCATCACTTTATCCGTAAGATCAATTAGAGACGAAAAAGGTGATAAATAACTGGCTGTCCTAATCATTTGGCAGTGCTTTGTGCTCTTTGTGGGCGACGTGTCACATCGGATCGAAATGAACCTCATGCCCCTATCAGAAAGCGAAAGTTTACTGTCCTGTTTTTTCAGAAAATTCTGAATATTTTAAGTACACCAAGTCAAGAGTTACACATCACAACCAATTGATCAAGCACCTAAAACTGATGAAAGATGCAATCCAGCATACTCATTTTCGGCCTATCTATTCAGGCAGTGCAATTATGATTCACCGCGAGGAGACAAGTTGCTAGTACAATTCCCGATCCGCCGTAAACTCAGTTCCGGAGAGTAGCCGAGCCTCAACCTGATCTTACTAACAGCGGCAATAAAGATGAATTGCAAATGCACCAAAGCTTGTCCAATTTCGGCGCCACAGGACCAATGGTTATGACACATCTCTTCCCTTCCTTGGTCTAGACCGATCCCTCATGTGAGATGTCATCCCTCAAGCAGCTCTTTCTCCTCTATTTACGAGTACAGCATAAACATTTTTTGTGTAGAAAAAAAGCCGACTCGCAATTCAACTCATCAGAATTCCGATCAATTCTAGACCAGTAATTATTCAAGGTTAATGTATTGTTCTTATCTGCAGTAAACCATTGAGTGCAACTCAACGAAGAATCAGAGGTATCGCTCAATGAGGATAGAGTCTCAAAAACTCGAGTGAAGAAAAATATGAATAAGAGATTCACATGAAAATTAGTAACTCAGGAGTTTGGAGAATGCCATCAGGTAATAGTGACTCATTATCACACACTGAAAAGTAAACCAGATGCTCGAAATCTCACTTATTGTTACTCGATTATGATTCACTTATTGTTATGATTCATGCTAGATTTCAGGTGTGATTTCTGTGAGGTGTGAGTACGCTCAATCAATGCAACCTACATATCTCCAATCGTTGACATGAGTAAAATACTTCGCAAATAATTCCTCCTTCAGCTGCAATGTCGCACGTCAAAATAAATAAGTCAACGCTGCTAAGGCAATGAAGGATGCGATAGCTCCTGCTCAATAGATAACCGCAATTTGCCACCTCTTCACTCTCTAATCTTGCCTCACTTTTTCCGCTTTTGCCTTTCAGACACGGAAAAAGGCGCTCCTTTTTTCATGCACTATTCCTCCTATAAAGGCGCTCGATTGCGAGCGAGGGATCAGTTTGGAGATCCCTGTGATCCTCGGTGAGCTCCGCCTCCTAACAGCTGAACGGAGGGCTGCCATTTCGCGGATTTCGATCCTCCTAGGCTCCGCCCACTAGTTCGCAGCTGGGGCGGTCATTTCGACGCTTTCCATAACAATGACCTGCAGTTTCGAGGAATAGCATTCGAAATTCGGGCAGTTGTTTCTTCACGTTACTGATGTCTCTTGTGTCAAAGTTACGAAATGAAGAGACGACACACAGCGCGATCTCTTCCCGTAAATTGATAAATGTCCATCGCCGCTGCAGCTTCTCATATCGCACAGTACTTCCTCATCCAATCCTCATCATTTCCTTGCACCGCAACTCCTAAGAGAACCGTGGGTATGGCATCAAACCCCGAACAGATTACGGTAGTCTCGGACCTTCAGGTGCCGAATATCACTAGTTTAGCCATCACTCGTCGCCCATTATAAACCGTCGCGCTCGCACTCTCGCACTCTCGCCTAGCATCCTGGGCGAGATAGTATTTGGCCCGAGGAGCATCTCACCACCCCATCCATGAACTGGGTAAGCGCACACTATCCCTTTCTATCTTCCCCCTCCACTTCCACTCTATCTGTGGCTTATTCCTTACCCTTTCTACTCTCGCTTTCAACTAGTGCTATTCGACCCTTCCGCTTGCAGTTTGATGCCGATTGCCCGAGTTGAACTTTGATCTTTCGTTGGTCAGTAAAATGGAGAGAGACAGTTTGATCTTTGATCTTTCAGCATGCTCCGGTTACTCACTTCATCGCTACTAGTCGCCCTCTCGTCAGCCTCTTTTTGCGGCGATTCCGCCATTCCCTTCAGTTTAGAGGTATACTGTAGCCTTACCGTATCCAAGAATGATGACACCTACAGTAGCTCTGACTTGGGTAGACTACTACCTTCATTTCGTCTTTTGATATCTGTGAAGTGAGAACAATTGCTGGATTCAGATTCAGTAGCCTCAAATTACGTCATCCTTACAAGCCCAAACCTACCGTAACCTTTCGCAGATTCTCAGTAACGGTCAACCGATCCTCGGATGCGCTCGACCGACGTGCTTTGGTTGGGCGCCCACGGGCAAGCCCGCGTCTAACACAGGATCCTTCTACAGAATTAATAAGTACTTTTTTTATACTTGACGATCGGCTAAATCACAAATTCGTGCATGATTCCATGAATTATAACTTTAGTCACGCCGACGGTTTCATTCGCAATGGTGTCGAGCAAATTCCGGCATTTGGACCCGCCGACCCGAAATATTACCGGCCACAGACTGCCGTAAGTACCGAAATCCCTGAGATCAGAGATCAAAGATCATTTCAGATTTGCGAGCAGGCCTTTGCCTCAAGCAACTGTCCCGGGCTCAACCAATGGGTGGGCGGCATCGCTCCTCTGGTGAATGTGACGGCGTTCCCGTGAGTCTATCGTATCTCGTATCCATACCTTAGTATATCTTAGTATATCTCAGTATACCTTAGTATATCTTAGTATACCTTAGTATACCTTAGTATATCTTAGTGTATCCTTAGTATATCGTATCCTTTCCGTACCTTAGACTACCGTATCCTTACAGTAGCCTTCCGTATCACTACTAAGAATTTTAATCAAATCAGGCACTATGCGATCAGGTTAAGAGTTTTGCTTGCCTGACTTGACACAAATTGATTGAATGATCGGGCTCTGTTCTAGTTATGGGGGCCCATGAAAATTATGGGGGCCCATGAAAATTGTAGGGGCCCATGAAAATTGTGGGGGCCCAAAAAAATTATGGGGGCCCATCCCGGATCAATATTTTTATGGGGGCCCATGAAAATTATAGGGGCCCATGAAAATTATGCGGGCCCATTTTCAATTGTAGTTTCAACTATAACAAGTGAAAATCTTTTATGATATTCAAAGACACAAAAACGACGTTAAAAATACAACGACATGAACTCCGTTCAAAATAATTCTTCGTAGCTCGACGAGGGCTAGTGGCTCGAGCCGGCATAGGGGTAGTGGATTCGGCTTAGGGGTATGCGAGGAAGGCGGGTGATTTTGGTCGTAGTTGAATTATATGCAGTAGTAGTGCAGAAGTCAGAAATGTGTTCAAATTTGAAATATCATTTCAATTTATTCAAAGAGAATGCATTCGATTTTCACTTCTTTCTGATGAATAGTTGAAACTACAAATGATGATGGGCCCCCATAATTTCCATGGGCCCCTATAATTTCCATGGGCCCCCATAAAAATATTGGTCCAGGATGGGCCCCCATAATTTTTTTGGGCCCCCACAATTTTCATGGGCCCCTATAATTTTTATGGGCCCCCATAATTTTCATGGGCCCCCATAACTAGAACAGAGCCAATGATCGTAAACCACAGCACTGCTACCCATCCTACCATACACCTACAGTACCCTATCGCATCTACGGTAATCCTACCGTAATCCTCCCGTTCAGTACCGTAGTCCAGTGCTGCTCGTTCGACGGTCTCCTGCAGTCCGAAGATCGCGGACTGGCCTCAGTAAAGGGCGGCCAAATCGTCCAAGGAGGAGAGGTATACGGTATCGGATATCGATCGATAACTACCGTACCCCTCTCAGGTTGTCTCGTCGGGAGTCCAGGTGGGCTTCGACTACATCTCTGACCTAGTCAAGATTGTTCGTTCGGACGGAACGTAAGTGTCTGGCCTACCGCACTTTGGCCTGACCCACCGAACTACCGTAACCTGCCGATTACAGTTTCCAGTACGACGTTTCCATTCGTCGCATGCCCTGCACCGACAGCACGCAGCCCGCAGGTATGGTAGGCACACGCAATTCTGGATACGGTAGCTATCTTTTCTGCAATTTCGCTAAGTGACCACAACTTTCCATTTCCAAACCGCGATATTAATGGCACTTTCACTCTGCCTTTGTCATCGTTCCATAACTGGCCTCATCCACCCGCACCTTCTCCCTCCTATCCTTTGTGGTGCCTCTGTTTTTGCCCCCCCCCCCCCTCTCTGACAATGGCCCACCACGAGTGGGTGTGCTGATTGGCCGTCGAGTGAACACTTCCATTTCATAATTAGAGATTGAATGGGCGAGAAACATCTCTCTCAGAGATATCCGAGAGAGAAAAAACAATGGATAATGGATCGCCTTTCTCTCTAAAGACACGAGAACGTTGCTCGAGGAAAGAGCTCTCTCTCTCTCTCTCTCTCTCTCTCTCTCTCTTCAATTTGCTTGCTCTCTTCTACGGCGTATTGGAGCCAAAAGTGATTTGAATCATTCCCTTCAAGACTAGACAAAACTGTGGTCTAAAGTGCGGTTCTGCCTACTTGGAATTTTGCGAGGCATTGAAAAATTACGGTATTTCTTTTTTTCTCTCGCTGCACTCTTTTTCTCGCCCACCTCCTATAAAACGCCGTATCTGCCCGTCTCTTACCCTCTTCTCATAACTAAAAAACAGCATGCGCTGAACGGCCGGCATATCTAGTTATTGCGCGGTGCGGTGAGGAGAACAATGGGATAGAGATAGGGGCAGAAAAAAGGACTAATCATTTGAAGAGAACGGCCTATGAATGTGGAGCAAGTAGCGGTCTTGACACCACACATTCCGCTACCGTTACCGGATACGGGACCTAATCAATAAAACTACCGTAATCCCCTCCGTTTCAGTGCCCAACAAGATCTACAAGGGCACCGAGGGCGGCGCTCAGGCCTTCCAGGTAGGACTACAGTGAGGCTACCGTAACCTACCGTACCCCTCTTCCAGGATCCCAATGTGGAGGTAGAACAGCCTCTGCCCTTGCCGAATCAGGGTGGTCCCCAGGGTCCCCAGGCACCACCCACCGCCGGCGCCCAGAACGCCATCCTCGAAGAGGTACCGTAATCCTACAGTAATCTTTCTCTATACAGTACTCGAGAACACTGTGGAGTAGTACAGTAACCTGCAATCATCTTAATCAATACCTACCGTATACTTCCAGGTCGTGCAAGAGGAGGCCTTCCAGCTACCGCCCGGCACTCAGGTATACGGTATTTTGCTGGGCAATCGTGAACTGATTTTATTTGCGAAACTTGGTGAAAAACAAAGAAATTTCAGTTCCAACAACAAGCCCTCCAGCCTCCACCCGTCCAACCGCCTCCCCAGCTCCAGCCAGCACCTATCATGTTCCAGGTGGGATAGTGTGTCTGACTCTCTCAATTTTCCATACTCTAGTAGTGGTCGGTGAAATCGATTATTTTTCGAGGCGTCGATCCTCAAACTCGATAAGGAAAGTGCTTTTGATCGAGGCCAGTAGTATCGAGATTTATAAATTTCATCAATTCTTGTGTCATCTCTGAACAACTAGAGATAACCAACCGCCAATCCATCTATGATTCGATTGTTTGCAGGCGCCCCAGTTCGTGCCCCAGGCTCCTCAGTACTATGTGAGTTATTGGTTGGGATAGATGAAGGGAAAAGGAAATCATCGTCTGATTAGGGTTGTCACTGGGTTGAACTTGTCATCATGAAGAATCATTCTCTTCATTTCATGGTCTCTCTCAACCGGTGAGACACAAAAAGGAATGAAGAGAGCGTCTCTATCAGAGATCAAAGATCAAATTAGTTCTCTTCAGTGCCTCCGTCTCGTAGCCTTTTAGTCTGTCTTTTGAGCATCACAGATCACAGATCAAAGATCAATCCCTCCCCCCATTCAGTCCCCTCCCGTCTCATACTACGGTGGCGGCGGAGGAGGCGGTCAGTGGTGCTTCTCCGCCGATATGACGGTGCTCATGCTGGATGGAACGAGAAAGCGAATGGACGAGCTGAAGAGAAATGTGAGTGTTGGGGATCTGACCCGCCGAACTTGGAGCTACCGTACCCCCTGGCAGTGTAGACTGTAGATTCTAGAGCAGTGCTGCCAAAGGATGTATCTCTTCATCCGTAGGGCAATCCTAGATTTGCGTCTTCGTTTTACCAGCCCTACTCAGAAGCTGCGTTATCGAAAGAGGAAGAATTTCTTAAAGGAGGACGAACGTCAAAATTTACGACGACAGACTGACAATATGTGCCGGTTGGCACCTTGATAGCAAAGTGATTCTCCAAATTTGAAGGTTCTAGCTCAATTCTGAAGCGAGATACAAGCGTTCAAAGTTTCTACAGGGCTCAGGCAAAATCAAGAAGCGCGGTGCAAAAGGATGGCCAGAATGCAAATTGGGAGACTTCGTTCGACTTTCGTCCTCCTTTAATGAACTCAATACCGTTGCCCCTTATCGAATCACGAATCTGCCCTTCCGAACTACCGTAATCCCTCTCCGCCCTCTCAGGACTGGGTGCTCGCCGTGAACGAGGAGCAGCTCGAGTTCGTGCCCATCGAGTTCTGGCTGCATCGTGTGCCCGAACAGGTAGTTGATGATGATCGAGAACTGGTTACTGTAGCTGACGATCGAAATTGTGGAGAGTAATATCTACCGTAATCCGGCGATCGTTGCAGGAGGCCGAGTTCAACGAGTTTGAGGTGGACGACGGCCGAATTATCAAGCTCACCGACAAGCACTACATCTTCAAGGTACCGCACCCTTGGATACCGTACTCCCAGGCTACCGTACCCTAGAGAACCTCTCCGCTCGGAATCACACAGCACACAGAAAGATTACATGCACTGCAGCTTTCTTACTTTCCCCGCTCCCTCTATATTTCGTTTACTCCTATCGCGAGATGCAATCTGGAATACCGAATCAGAATCAATAATGCATTCCTACCGTACCCATAGACTATCGTAATCCATCGTACACAGGGCGACTGCTCACGAGTCGGTACGGGACCCGTGCCGATGTCCGCCATCGAGGACGTTGCCATCACAGCTGATCAGGTACCACTCTCTCCATTTCGCATGCTCTCTTGCCCTGTCTGACCGGCGAGAAATGAAGAGACCATTTTTCTTTCCTGGCTCACTCCAAATCCCCTAGTCTCTCTCTCGTGTCTATCCGATGAGATATCGTAAGAAATCGAGAGACCAATTGGATAACATTATCAGGTGCACGTGGGCGATTGCCTGTACGCGCACGGCCGCGATCGGAACATGCACGAGGTAAGGGATACGGTACTTCTATGACTTAGTACTAACCACTAAGCCTAAGCAGTCTAAGTATTCGTCTGTCCTAATGCTACCCAGTGTCGGAAATTATCTGACCGACCGGACTACCGTACCCTACCGTAATCCAGGTTCGGGTCGTCCGCAAGGCACGCGTCACGCAGACGGGAATCTACGCCCCAATGACGGCCAGCGGACGAATCGTCGTAAGTAGCTACAGTATCCTCGTTTCGCGTACCGTGCCCTAACTATATTGTAGTCTATCGGATGCTTCCAGGGACTTATTACATGAGAACCAAATAGCAATTCAAGTTACCGTAATTCTACTAAATATCGCTAACGGAACAAAAGAAAAAAAAATAGTTTTGTCGGTTCTCAATGATTGAGTGATTATCACTCGGTTCCCAAGGTATCTCTCATAGGCAAGATAACGGAAGAACAATCGGAAAAAATGCATAATGATCTTCCGTAATCCCCATCAATCGATATTCGCAGGTGAACGGAATCCACGCATCTTGCCACAACATCATGCAAGCCCATTCGATGGGTCACACAGTATTTGGGGTACGATGCTTGTCCCGCGGAATCCATCCTAATCTCACTTGTTCCAGTACTTCGACATTCTCAATGATGTTTATGATTCAGTATTTGGCTACAACCCCAATGAAATTGTAGAGGTAAGGAAGACGAGGGGCTCAAAAAGCCTGAAGTCACTTTTTCAGACTCCAACTGGCCTCAGCACCATTCTGCAAATGGCCGATTTGTTCATGCCCAAGAACCTTGTTACTATGTGAATCTTCTCCAACTGCAATCGAACAACTAACACCAACCAGCAAGTGTCATTGCTACTAACCATATTGTTGTTTTCTGCTGCAATAAATCTCCGAAACCTTGCCCTGATCCGTTTTATTAGCAATTGCTATAGGAAAATTCGTGGTCACTCGAGAAACAAGACTACATAGGAGAACATGACTACATAGGGGCTTATACAATCTGGGATCGATATCACAAACAATATGGGACAAACATACCTATGAACGAAGGGGGAATATACATAGGGAAAGGATAAAAGGGTATATGGGAAAGATATATAGTATTAACTTCATTATGCCTAACATGTAGCAATTATTAAATAGTTCCTATATGAAAGGCAGCATGAACAATAAGAAAATTAGCACAAACAAATTAAATGAACTGTAGTTCTTTTTTAAGAATAAATATAAAAGAGGAAGGTGTTTGACGAGTAAATGTACAATCCAGTTTATACGAGTTGAGGGAAGAGGGTCGATAAAAAGAAGGAGAGGGGGGGGCTAAGTCTAAAAAAGAGGCAGATTTAGGCGTTGATTCTTGCTCCGAGTCCGGAAGGCGAAAGCTTCTGGTTGATCTCGTCAAGTACGTAGCCTTCGGAGCCACCCCTGCAACGAAAGCATTTACAATACAGGTACACACATTGTTTCTTCATTTTGCAATATGATTTCTTCTTTTTTGGCATAACTTATTTTCTTCATGCATTTCCTTTTCATACTTACTTGACGTGATGGTAGATGTTGACTGCACGCTTTGCCGATTCCTCGGCGACGTAGAGAGGAGTGGGGATGGCAGTGGTCGAGTTCACAACCTGTGAAACAAAGGAATTGATCTAATTCCAGATACATCGTACCTCATGAAGATGGCAGAGAGCGTGCGTCATGTGCTGGATCTGGTCGTTGGACAGACGACCAGACGAATCGTGCAGCAGAGTGTATTTGGTCGCCTTGGCAGTGCCCTGCAAACAGTCGTTGAACGAGCAGCAAAGTCATATGAGAATCAATATAGAAATTCCATACCTGGAGCGCCTTGTGTGCCTGCAGGTAGAACTCGTTCATCTCCGGGTTAACAGCAACCCGGTCCACGATGAGACCAGGCGGCAGGTTCGTATCGACTCTGGCGCCGGGCGCCGCGGTAGGGAACACCTAAAATACCTCTTTTAAAAAATATCGATTATATAATTGTCCACCTTGTGGTAGAAGCGCTCGTTGTGCTCCTTTGAGCAAGCAATTATCACAAGAGCCGGTTTGTAGATCGGGCTAAGAGTCGTGAAAGCCTCCTGGAGCGCGTCACGCTCCACAGAAGCGATGTATGGAAGTTGTCCTTCCGAGACTCCACCACGGTAGACGACGACCTGACCAAATATATAAATATATCCTGAATTTTAACAGCAAATACAACACTGTATACTTTTGGGCCCTGGTTGGTAATAAATATAAATATATGTATATTCAAGCGAGACGCCCACCTTTTGGGGTATACCGCCGCGGTTCTCCTTGAACTGCTTGAGGGCGTCCATGACCATCTTCTTCAACGTCTCGCGCTGCGTCTCGCCAGACTAAAACAATACAAATATAAATTCCAGGGCACTCAAGTCGATGCTGAGTGAGTTGAACTCACCGTCCATTCCTTCGGATTGGCGAACTTGTAAGCTGTCGTGAAATACTGCTGTGCAGCCAACGTTCGCTGTTGTGGCGGTGCCGCCTGCAAGTTGCCGTTGTTTGCCGAGAGACCAATCACGGCGGGCATAGACGGCAGAGATCCTGTAAAATACGAACGCTTATTTAAAAAAACGATATGATAACTAACCTCCTTCTATTTCCTTCGCAGACATGCCGCGAGGCTGCTGAACGAAGATGCCCATGATAAGCGTATCGTTGGAGTGATGAAGACCACTACAAAAATATCGAAATAGTGAGAGGAAAATTTATACAAGCGCACTTATCATTAGCGAGCACGTGGTTCATTCCACGGAGCTTCACATTCGTCTTCATGATGATATTCTCCATGGTCTGCATCTTGCCCTCGAACGCGACCTGATCAAATATTTCATCATTGAAGTGCAAACGAAGTCCAAACGAACCTGCGCAGCCTTCGCGAGAGTGACCTCTTGAGTCGTGATCTTGTACACGAGCTCCTCGTACTTGAGCTGGTCTAAAAGGGGATGCATCATTGGTGATTGTGGAGCCGTGCGACTAACCGTGCGACTTGATTCTGTCGTCGCTCACAATGAGCACGAAAGTGCATCCTGCAGCAGCGGCCTTCTTAACCGCCTCAGAGACGAGCGGATCAACCTGAACCAGTGAAAATTAAATGACATTTGCAAATGAAGAATCACTCACGTATCCCTTCACATCGATCATCTCCTTGATCGCAGGCTGGGGGATGGACATTCCCTTGCGGTTGCCCTGCTCCATCAGCTTCGGAACAAAACCACTGCAAATTGCCACGATCTCCTTATACAATTCAAATAAAACTCACTTGAACACATCAACGGGAGGGAAGCGAGCCCTTCCAGCGCTGTTGTAGAAGAGGAAGGCCGCCCACTTCTCCACCTTCGCACCGACGACGAATTTGTTGGAACCTCTCCACGAGGGCTGAATGAATAGAAATTAAAATTGTATTCAGTAAAAAAAACACACCCCGGACATCTGGCCTTGTCCTCCGAGTAGACCGACTGGGTTGAGCTGCCTTGCCGGAACCTAGAATTAGAGAATTAAAGGGGATTGTGAAGCGTTAAAGTGGAAAACAATCTAACCGCGAGAGGTGGCTGATTGGCAGGGACTGTGACGCCGGTCGCCTGGGCAGCCGGCGAATTGAGTTGCAGCAGTTGAGCAAGCCGCTGAGTCTGCTTGAAGCGAATCTCCGGCTTGATGGCGGACACCTGAAGATAATCACAATCGCAAAAAAAACTTCAGAAACGTGCCTTGATGAGGGTCTCGACGGTCTCCTTCGTTTGTTGAGTGGCCTTCACTCTTTGATTCGGCGCCACTTTAAGAATGTCCGTGGGATAAATATTCCTTTGGTGCTTATCGATGACTCCGGGAAGGTCGGGTCGACTGAAATGAAAACAAAAACTCAATTAAAACCTATTAATGTGAATTGTCAAGTAAGAGCACACTTACGAGATCTTTAACTTGTACTTGGTTTCGTAGTATTCCACGATGCTCGTAGTCTTGCCGTCCCGGTCCTTGAAACTGCAAATTCAAGGATAATTGTTATAAAACCAATAAGCGAACTAACGTCGCCTTCCCTACGGGTCCACTGGTGAACGCTCCGATCACGATTGACGCCTTCTTGTGAGTGGTAAGGCAGCGAATGTCTGAAACAACATTGAATCACATTATATTTAAGAGAAAAGACCCACCCTTCAGATCCCTGTTGAGTACGGCGAGGTTGGGAAAAGCTTTGCCGTACAACGCTTCGATCTTATGAGTGAGCAGATGATTGTCGAAGTGGAAAGCTGTCTTCTTGACTGAAGGTCAATGGACAAATTGATATCAAAGATCGCACACGCTCACCGTCAAGCACTAGAGCCGGCATGTAATCCTTGCCACCCGGCTTATTGTTGCCTTCAAGAATCTTCACTCCCTTGCTGAGCCCGATTCCCGTGTACTTGTCCTGGCCAATCGCAGGAGCTTCGTTATCCTGGAAGCCGAACCGGCCCGGTTCGAGGAGATAGATGTTGCCATTCCCGTAAACGATGTAGTCCTTCGGCCTGCAAGAGAACAATTTGTTGTTAGAAATATTTACTAATCGTAAACTCACGAAAAGAATGGGATCTGGGACGTGGCCAGATTGAGGACCTCCATAAGTCCCTTGGATTCTCCTTTGAAGTCAGCATTCACGCACGAGTTGAGATCGTTGCTGGTGACCTGCACATTTCAATTAGTAAATAAAAGGATGCTAATAATAATAACCTGGAAGGAGTCGGCCGCCTGCTTGATCGTGACATCGACCCTGATTGCATCAGGGCAGACGGTCTGTGTCGCAGGAGACAGCGAGAACTTCGTCTGAATTTGTTTAAATGAGTTTAAAATATATACTAATAACTCACGTCTACGCCGGCGACTCCCTGCAATTTCTGAGTACTGAAGAGGATCGCCGCACGATCGTAGATCAGGTCTCCTTGGAACGTTTTCTCCTTCTTCGTCAGGGCAAGGAAGATCTCCGTGCAAGCCTTCTTGCGCTCCTGCTCGTTGTAGCTGAAACGAAGCGTGAAATGGACAGTCAATTAGTAATAAGACTCACTCATCCTTGGTCTGCTTTGAGAATTCCTTTGTTCCCTCAGATCCGTCCTTCTTTGCGAAAACTGCGTACATCCGAAGATCGTACTAAAGAGTATTACATTTTGATCCATCACACACGTAAAATCCCACCTTGAAATAGGCCACATTCGGCTTCAAAGAGATCGGAGTTATGTTGGATAGGATATCCACGGGTCTTCCAGCTTTTCCCGGCTCGCGCTTGGCTACGAGCGACGGCTTGCTTGACTAAATACGAATATTTTGATGAAAGCTATCACAGTAAATTCGTACCAGGGTCATCTTCGACATCATGGTAGCGGCGGTGTCCGCCATGGCTGGGCCTAAGGTGAGCTGTTAGATGAAAAAAACACGAGAAAAACGAGAGCGAGCGCTCAAGGCGAGTGTCGACGCAGTAATAACGATCAAAAGAAAGTCGACGTCGTCATAGACGACAAAGGGCATTCTAAGCAAGCTAATTATGATAATTGACGTCAGTATGCAAATCCGACGACAAAAAAACCCAATTCCGCCAACACGTTTCAACACGTGGTCTTGCGTTCGGTCTTGCACGGAATACCGTATACGTTTGAATTCAAATTGTATACTATTTTTCTGAATACTGTGATACAGAGGCACCAAAACATTAATATGTGACGATCTTGCAATACACAATCGAAACACCTTTATTGTAGTCGAATTGGAAATAGAGTAACGTAAATAAAATTTTTTATTAAATATTTAGTCAATTTCCAATAGGCAAAGCGCGCGAGCTACAGTAGATAAAGGTCTGAATGTACACTTCCTTTCGAACAGCTTGCCTTGTATTTACACGTTTCTGTGGCTTGTTTTCTGCTGTGGTTCCTCCACTTTTCTCTTTATATTTTTGTCCTCAATTTCCTTCAGTAGTGCTGCGACCGATTTTCACGCTTTTCCCTTATGTTTACCTAATTATTGCATTTCTTGCATTGCGAAACTGAGAGTTATATCGCTTGATTTCAGCTCGCCAATCTCTACAATGGCCCCAGCAGTCCCAGTACAGGTAAATAACACTAGTGAATGTCCCGAGACAATTATTCTATTCACAGGAGACGTCTACCGGACTTGCAAAGAAGCCGCGTGGCACCAGCGGTCAGCCGATGCAGTTCAAAACCAATGTGTATCCTCTAACAATCCAGAAGAAGATCCCCTACTTCAAGGTAGTTTGATAATTCTGGCCCCAATTAATTTCTTCTTTTCAGCACGACTTCAGAGTGAAAGTAAACATCAAGACGCCCGCTGAGCATGGAAAGGAAGGCAAGGAATTCACGAGGGAGCTCACCAACTCTTCCAGATAGTGAGTTTTCCGCTTGATCCATACCTTTTTAACTTAATCTGCAAATCAGCTATGACGACGAGACGAGAAAGACCGCGAACGTCAATGTTCTTCACGCCCTCGCAAAGAAATCTCCCTTCCTCAAGGCACGTTGTTAACTCCCGTCTTAAGATTCACAACTCATATATTTCCAGAAATCGCTCATCTACGACCGCGCTGCGATTCTCTTCACGCTCGAGGAACTCATTAAGAAAGCTGAGGGCGAAGAGGTACTCATTTATTTGCCTCGACTTGTGGTTACTCTTGTTTCCCGTTGCAGATCACCTTCACTCTACCACGCGAGGCGCTGGGATCCAACGACATCTTCAACACGGTCAAGGAGGTCGTCGTGACAGTGAAGAAAGCGACTGATCGCTATCAGGTACATGCATTAACATTGTCTACCGGGGAACAATAATATATAGTGATCTGAGCCTGAAACCGCAAGTGAAAGGGTTATTTTGGAACTCTCGAACGTGGAAGTGTAGTGGTCTGAAAACTGACTCGGTAAAAACACTGGTCAATTACCGGTCCAGTTGTTACGAAAATGTATGATCAGGTTATTATTTGTTCCCGAACTAAAGTGAGCTGACCATTGCAGATCACGTCCGATGACTACACGGCCGCTGCAGGCGCGGATTTTGTGGAGGGAGGCGACAAGAGCATCTTTGAGCTGCTCAACATCGCTACGTCCCAATGCGTCGTCGACCAGTGAGTTGCTTAATGAACTTTACGCAATAACAATGACGCAATGACGCAATGTGTTCAGCACGGACGAGTGCGCCGCCGATTCCAAGTCCAGGATCTACATCCTCAATCCGGGAGTGAGTTGATTGCATCGGATTCAAGTTGATAATTAACCTATCCTCAGGATTACTCTGGCCTCCAAGAGGAGAGGGACATTGGTGACGGACAAATCCTCCGCACCTCCATCAAGAAAACTGTTAAGGTAGTAATATTATTTTGTTTTGGCTCGATAACATTTGAATTTTAGACCATCGAGAACACGCTTCAGAACGGAAATGTTGTTAACCCCATACCCGCCATCGTGATCGACGGTTCGTTAGCAATCTGCTGCATTTAAATCACATTTATCCCCACTTCAGTGTCGCTTACGGCTATTCACAAATCGGAGCTGCTCTCAGCAAAGATGAAGAATCTTCGAACCCATCAATCGACGCTGCACGGTAGGGCAGAGACGTATTTCGAAACTGTTTCTAACCTCGGATGTTCTCAGGACTGAAAGTCAAGAAGACGTACGGCAACAAAGAGATCATAACTGTTGCTGGCTTCACGCAGGAGACGGTGGCAAACATTGTGTGAGTGAAGGCCAATGGAATAGCCTAATTATGAATTCAAATGTGTTCAGGGTGGAGATTGGCGAGAAGCGGATGAAGATGGTGGAATACTTGAAGAAGAAGTATAGCGTCGCCTGCAGGTGAGTTCATTCAGTCTCCTGGTCCGTGTAATATCTAATTTCCTTTCAGGGAGACGAATCTGGCCGGAGTGAGGGACATGAAGGGCAATACGTTCGCCCCGGAGACGCTTCTGATCATCGAGCAGGGCGTCAAACCCGACCAGAACACGGCCAACACTTCGCGCCAAGTCATTCTCGTGAGTAAACTGAATCCTTTTTTTTAATTTAAAAAATCGCTTAAAACGATTTCGAAATTTGTTTGTCGTCTCATCTGCTTTTACGGATCATAAAAGCGGGTGGTGGTGCCATGTTGAATGCAAACACGCAAACACTTTTGATCACCGAGGATTCACGTTTCGTACGTGTAATATTGTTGATGCCGATAGAGAATAGATAAGCATAAGAAGAATTTGTGCGCCTTTTACCCAGCTTATCTGATTGATGAGACGAGTGTAAAAGCGGAACTAACGGAAGAGACCTTAGTCACCCCTCTCTTATCACGCCGCGATCGGGATACATTTGAAGAACGAGTGATCGTGCTTGCTTACAGGGGCTTTCTCAAAAGAACTTCGAAAAAACAAAATACCAAGCAATAATACCACCTTTTGTATAGTTGAAAATGAATGTGGACTTTCATGGAACGAGAGGAATAATTCGAGTAATATAACTAAAATAATATTTATTTAATAAACATGGATAAATTGACAGGCGAATGCGACTCCGGGCGATGAGCGCATGGCCAAGATCGAATCGCTGACGGAGGCACTCCATCTGGATGGAGACAGAGCCAAGCAGATGGGCATCGTCCTCGGCAAGAACACTCACGCATTCAAGGTGATACGGCAGTCGGATGAGGGGTACTGTAACCATGGCATTGTGTAGGTGGCCGGTCGCATGCTGCCCTCGAAGAAGCTGCTCTACGGCGACAAGAAGACTACTCTCGGTGAGTGATGAAGGCAGAGATCTCTCTCGCTTGCAACTTGCTCGTCATCTATGGCTTGCAATCGAGAAGACAACATCATGACTGACATATTTGCAGGCTTTATGAGAAGCACTCCGGGCGCGCCTCCTCTCAAGGTGTTCTTCCCTGCCGCAATCAAGGATTGGGCCTTCCTCGTCGTCTCCAACAGAGACAGCTACGAGTGAGTGGAAATGACTGGCGAACCCGGCACATTTTCGTTTCAACCGTAGATCAGATCAATACATGTTGTTGGACTCTCGTGTGACAAGGCAATGTGCCTGAACTCCTCTTTGAATGAGCATGATTGACTCCTTCAGAGGGGTCATTCCCACGCTGCAGCAGAAGGCACGTGCCCACGGCATCTCCATCGATGCCCCTCGCTACAAGGAGGGCAATCTCTCGGTACGTGTCCGAATCGAACCAATAGGAGTCTCATGCTGCTTAATGGGACTCGTAATCACATCACACATATTATAATATCGATCGATTGATTTTTATACTTCCCGGCAAGGGGACTGGGTGTTCCAAAGTCAAGTCTCTTTTGAGTGTTTTGCGTAACTTGAAATCGCAAATTTACGGGCTGATTTCGCTATTTGTGACCGGGGTATTTTTAACCCTTGATTTTATTACAGGTGCAGACGGTTGCGGGAGCGGTCAAGCGGGCGTCCGAGATGGGATGCACGTACGCCTTCATCATCTCCGATATGGAAGGAGACCACGACGTTGTCAAGAACGCCGAACGCGAGTTTGGCATCATGACCCAACAGGTGCGTGTGTGCTGACGTGTGCATTGCAAATTGCCACTATCTTGCAGCTGAGAGGCAAGAACACGGAGAAGATTCACGCGGACACGGGCTCGAACGTGGTCCTCAAGATGAACGTGAAGAACGGCGGCGTCAATCACGTGGTGGCCGACGAGTGAGTGGTGCACTTTACCAATTGCCATATCCTACCGTATCGTCCATTGACAGACCGCTGCTCCTCCGTGAGGACATTCTGATCATGTCGCTCGTCTTCGACCATCCGTCGTCCATCTCGAAGAAGGATATGGAGGATGGTGAGTGACCGAGTGAACATTTCAAATTGGCCAATCCGCGAATCTTACAGGCGTTCGTCCCACCTGCCCGGCAGTCGTCGGCATTAGCAGCAATGCTGCAGTGATCAAGGCCGGAGGAAAGGTACGATCGGGTTACGGTAGCTGCCTCTAATTATCGATTGCTTGCAGGTCCTCCCGGAGTCGTGCCAGAACTTTGTCGAGAAGTTCGCCTACGCCAATCCGAGAGAGTGGAAGAAGGAGGTTAGTACATTGCGACCTACCGTAATCAGTTATTGATTGGTTGTGTGATTGCAGGGCGAGCCGTCCTTCAAGGATACCGTCTTTGACCTGATGAAGGGCGAGGTTCTCGCGTTCAAGAATGCTCGTGGCAAGCCTCCTCGTCAGATCATCGTCTATGTGTCGGGAGTGCCCGAGGCCGAGAGAGGCTATGTAAGTGGTTGGAGAATATTGTTTTTTTTCAACTCCGTTGATCACAAAATGTAATATGTCATGTACTTTGCCCATCAAGAATTGTTATGCCTTATGTTTTTATGAGTTTTTATTGATTCCAATGAGCATGTTCAGTGGAGCAAGGACGGCAAGTCGCTCGTCGCTGACGTCTGCCACACGTTCAGTGCGGCATACAATCCGGCCACGACGATCATCACACTGTCCACTGAGGGCTGCGAGCGATTCGTGCCCGACCAGAAGCTCGCCAATCAGAGGGTACGGTAGCCTGATCACTGCTGGGCTATATCCCCGATTGATATTCGGGGTGGGGCTCCCAAGAAAAAATTTTCGAAAATGTTTGGAGCCCCCATACATCTTGTAGATCTTAGCCCATCTGTGATCCTGATTACGGTTTATCGATATTGATTACTTTCGTGCAGGGCCCGGACCCGCGCATCGGCCTCGTGATCGACTCGGTGGTCGTCAACCCGAAGGTCAACGAGTTCTTCCTCCAGTCGGCCAAGGCACTCAAGGTACGCGTGTGGTGGTGTGGTTGTCGAGGTTTACAATACCTCACACCGTTGCAGGGCACTCCGCGCACGATCAAGTACACGCTGGTTGCTGAGCCCACGAACGTGGCCAACCAGCTGACGATGGATCAGATTCAGAATCTGACGTGGGCCCTCACGCATCTCCATCAGGTATGGAGAGGAATGGATGAAATGTGATGACGTCACTCTAGGTGGATTCGGGTTGCATTTTGTTCAATATTACTATTTCAGTACTGCTTTGGTACGATTGGCTTCCCGTCTCCATCGAGAATCGCGGCCGATGCGGCGAAACGCGCCCGTGATCTCTTCAAGGCTCGCCAGTGAGTGCACTTCCCGACTTAAGTCAACGAGGGGGTTCCGCAATTTTTTCGACAAATTCATCGTGGGAGATGATCATGCGGGGATAAAGCCCAGCAGTGTAAACAGATCGAATTGTATACAACCACTCATTTGGTATTAGCAACTTTTGCAACGCTTCTCTGCGGAAATATCACTCGACCGCCCTTATTACGAAGGCTGCTTTAAAATCGTACTATTGCCGATTCGCTTTCTTGCTCGCTTTACACGTGTGTGAGATGGATGAATCCGCGTGGAGATACATTTGTCATAGCAACATCAAAGTAGGGAGGGGGTATGGGATTAGAGGGACACTGCTCGAAACGTAATAGTGGATAGGGGGGGGGGGGTTGAAGAGACTCACTGTGATGTTTTTTTTCGAAAATTTGAAGATGAAACTTGAAAGAAACTATTGAAACCACAGGATGGCGACTCGCAACAAGGGCCCGTACAATCTGGAGGAGCTCAACGCGACGCTCGGATACAAGTGCGAGAAGGCGTCGTCGACGACGAGATCCGTCTAAGATGACGACTCTCCATCCTCATTC
>LS485062.1:36875-116082 GCA_900490705.1 Pristionchus arcanus
CTGTACGATCCACTATGTCACTTACAATGTAACCACCACATTTCGTAGCTGTAATGTTTTGTAGAAGTTGTCAGCTGATTAAGCACCCGCACCCGTTTCTAGAATTGCTCATTTCTAGAATTTAGAAGCTCACACTTTCACAATCTCAATTCACTTTTCTACTTTGTTCACTCTACCAAATGACTTTCGAAGGTAACCGAACACTAAAAACAATCCACACTTTGCCTTTTGTACATTGGTAACCATTAATTAATTCTGTAGCAACTACTCCGTATTTAACGATTTCCAATGTCAGAAGAGAGCCAACCAACGAATAATTGTTTCGTGCATTATGTAAATCGTGCCACCCCGTGTATTGTATTTCCCCCCTATCTGGTCCCCACTGTTTTCCGATGATCTAATCAAAACTGTAAGTATTAAACGTGGTCCAAGTGTGAATAAAATCGGTTGTTGGCAAGAAATGTGCCCATTGTGCAGTGTAGGTCAGTGATGTGTTCTGCCTCAAACACATTAATTGGATAACATCCGGTTTATACAGTAGACACGCGGAAAGAAAGCGGGTTGATCAGCGAGATGTGTGAGACTGCGCGAAATTTTTGGTGTGAGAAGAAGAGAAGTGGGCAGAGCTTCGGGTAACAATCTGAAGGGAAGGAAGGTAAGGGATGCGATCAAAGATCAAAGACCAACCTATCTGTGAATGGTGAGATTCTCGTAATTGCCATCCGTCTGGTCGATCGGAGGGGACTCGGCTTGCTCTGAAAGGATTTCAGACTACAAACTACAGAGATCAAAGATCAAGATATAGACTACAAACTACGCACTGCCGCTCTTCTTGGTCTTGGTGGAGTTCAGATCAGATTTCTTCGTTCCGACCGCCCCATCCTTCTTCTTCTTGCAGCAGCAGGCGCCCATCCGACAACTGAAAAGAGATCAGACTACAAACTACAAAGATCAGAGATCAGGCTACAGACTACAAAGATCAGAGATCAAACTTTCAACCTACCGTACTCCCTGGCGTCCACTCTCGACACGACGATCCGACCGTGCGCCGCCAGCGAAAGGTACGAAAATGAGGGAAGGAAGGGAGGGAGGGGGAGAGAGGGGACCTCTCTTTGTCCTATTGTGCAAGGGCCATTGTGCTCGCTTGCAGAGTTCCTCATTAGTGCGAGACCGTGATTCGATTCAATCGGCGATTCCGGAAAATGTTGAATCGGATGACATGTCGCGATTATCTACGATCGATTCTTTACAACTAGTGTCATTAATCCAAATTTCGTATTCGGATAGAGACAGCAAAGAACGAACAAAGATATTCGAGCCAAATGAGCTTTGGCCATCTCAGAATTGGGTTGGGAAGTGTGCCTGTGAGTGAACTGAATTTATGAAGACACGGATTCTTCACCCAAACAACCCTATCAATAATATTTCCCAATACAGTAATGAAGATGCGAGTAAGGCGGAAAGAGGAAGACGAATCATTTATTCAGTTATCCAAGTGTCAAATCACTACAATTCCATCTTCTACTCCAGCCATTTCGCCCGCTGAGCCTTGATGTCTGCCTTCAGATTCTGTGCCATCATAATTGCAACGGCCTCAAAGGGAAATTTGACGAGGATGAGTGAAGAATCGGTCTCTTCATTCCCCGCCATATCACTTCGGATAGCTCAAGAAATGAAGATACGGATTGAAGAATAGATCTCGAAATGTGAGCTTGCTCATTCGAAGTGAAGAGACGCTGGCTCATATTTCGAGCTCTATTGAAGAGATGTGCAATACCGTATACCTGAATGATCAAGATGACTCCTAGCACGATGATTAGTGTCTGTCCATTCTTCTTGGACCAATCATCAATTGCAGCCAAGCATCCAATTTGATGAATTTCATTGCTCAATCCATTCTGAAAAGCATCAATTTACGCATTTCTTCACTCATAATTCACCTTTCTCGCTTGTTTTCCACAAGCAGTATTCGCATCCGTCTCCGTCACTTCATTACCATTGTCGTCCATTTTCGTCCGTACCAACGTTGGTGTAACACAGCACGAATACGGTACTCCATCCGCGAATGGACTTGAATAACCATTTCCCTCCCCGGCCGCCGCATAAAACATGTTCGCATCCCAGTCATCAGGGCCCTTGATGCCGCAGCATTGCATCATAATCTGCGTTTATTTCATTTTGTTCATTATTTGAGCGTACAATACCTGAATTTGATCCATTAGATCCTGTAGATCTTCGTTGTTGTTGTAAGCAGGAATCATTCCGGACAATTCCTGAGAATATTCAGGATAATCATCATAATTTCGATTTTTTGCGGATTTTTCTGAAGCCCCGATACCAAACCCGAAACCCTAGCATGCTCACATTTCCAATAGCGTCCATGGCCGTATCCTTGTAGAAGTACATGACGCCAACGGCGATGAATTCGATGAGAAGAATGGCGATGAGTACGTAGGCATAGATTGAGAGAAGGATCGTGTTCTCCCGAAGAGACCCGAGACAGCCGCAGAACCCTGTTAATGGGATGGGTTGAGTGAAGACTAGTGTTCCCCCAATTGGGCCATTCCGCCCAACTGGGCGTACGACCGGTGTGCGGCGCCCAGTTGGGCGGAATGGCCCAATTGGGGAACCCTAGTGAAGGCTAGGGTTCGCTTCTTGGTATTCAATTGGACTACATTAAATGTTTTCCATTTTTCACAATAGATCTCATCATTTCTTTCACTGAAACTCTCTTCAAATCCGAAACCAATTCCATCAAGAGAACCCTAGTGAAGACTTGGCACGAATCGACTCTTCACGGCCACTTTCATTGGTCAGATAGACAGTTGGAATGAAGGGGGGGGGGGGGTGGAAGGATCAGAAACGAACCAATGATGAAGATGACGATTCCGACGAGAATGGCAATGATGGTTGGATCCATGGCGAATGCCCCTGTGTTCTGCTGCATCTTCTTGTAGATTCCACCGTTATCCACCTGCAATTTTTTATTTATTTTTATATTTTTTTATATTTTTTTATTCGATCTATGGGATGTATTGAGTGAAGACTACGGTCCTCGTCATGGATTTCAATTGGAATCTTCTTTAGTTTCACTCAAAGTGTCTTCAATTCCATCAAGATAATCCTACTGAAGACGAAGGAAAACCTCCTCGAAAATAGAATCACGACAATAACGTTAAAGAAGGATTATGGTAAAAGTTTTAGTAAAAAGGAGATAGGCAAGTGGTGTCTGTTGATATCTGGACCCCCCTCGGTCAAAAAACTACCGTACTCCTCTCGCTACCGTACCTGAGCGTAAGTGCCCAGAGCGACCATTGAGAATCCCAGCAAGAAGAAGAGGACATTGAACACGAAGATTGAGTATTTGGTGCAGCAGCCAACCTCAGACTCGCCAGACTGTAAAGTCATCGATACTTGGGAGATCAAAGATCAAAGACCAAAGATGCTAATCAACACACATCTTCCTCTTCTTCACTTCGAGGAGCCATGTCGAGACGATGTAGGGAACCAGTCAGAAGGAGAGGAAGGAGGAAGAATGAAGATGAGAGAAGAACGAGTCCATTTTATAGTCGAGACATTTGCATTCAGAAAAAAACAAAGACTGGTTCAAATTAGGCAATTGTACATTATGATTTTTTTAGATTGTTATTTAAGTGTTTAAAAAATCAGCAATTTCAAAAGAAAACTAAAAAATAATTGAAAATTCATTACGCCGATAATGTGTGACCCGAGTTTCGCTCAAATGCGAAAAATATTACTGTATGTGAAATGCGGTCTGCGCGGCGTTTTCGTGTTTTTTTTGCCTTCGAAAGCTGATTCGTTTTGTATTGATTAGCTCTGTGGTCTAATCATGTTTGCTATCGCTCTATTCGACGTGTTATTATCAGCATAGCGCTGTGAATCCTTCGTTCTTCCGTTCAACGTGACTATTGTGTGATTTTGACTCACCTAACGTGTTTTATGTTCGTTTTTCACAGATGTCAGACGACGAGGGTTCTCCCGTTGGTTCCCCACAGGATTACCAGCCTCAATCGCCTCAGGCAGAGGTGGATTACATGCCCGAATCGCCCACACAGTCGCCCGGCGCGCAAGGTTTCCATTTCTTTGTGATGTCATGTTAAAATCAATGTTGTTATCCTCAGAAAAAAGTGTTCTCCGGTGTGTTAGGAAGCCTGTTTTTGCTTTTGTTTTTAATTTTCAATAACTGAATATATGTTTTTTTAGCCGCATACGACGAGAACGCTCCGGTGAGCCCATCGCAGGAAGAGGAATTGGAAGCTGTTGAGGTTGGCTTTCCCGTTTATTAAAAGTTCATTTATTTATTTTTCAATTCAAGTTGACGAGATGGCTATAATTCGATTTATGCAAATCATATATTTAAAATTTCAGTCGCCTCCTCGCTCCCCCTACGGCGAAGACAATGGTGAGGAGTCACAGGAGCAGATCGACCATCAACCGGTAATAACAAATATTTAAATCTTTATTTAAATAAAATATTATTTTGGAAATGACAAAATCCCAAATCAACCAGCAATCACTTCAATGACAGATCTCTCCCGAGGCCGAGGCACAAGAGGGCGAGGAGGCTGTAGAGGAGGAAGAGCACACGGGATATGAAGCAGAAGAGAGAGGAGAAGAGGAAGAGGATGCTCCTCAGGAGGTAGATAATATCATCACGCTTGAAAATAACGTTTAAAATTCTCTGAAATCTGAAAATTCCTTATTTACAAGGGTATGTTAGGTAAACAGTGATGGTTTAAAAAATCCAGTGAGCCGAGAGTCAATGTTTTGAATATTTTGAATCTTGTTTTGGTGAAAGGTTTATGCCATTGTGATTTCGTGCAACGGGACAGGTTTAGTGAAATTTATAACAACTTATAGAAACTTCGAATTGATCGCAAAATTGCGATGAAATGCCAACTCGAATTGTACAATTCTAACTATTCCATTGCTCAGGACACGATGCCCCAGTCGCCTGTGGCTGCAGAGGAAGGCGAGGAGGAGCATGATGAGGTTAATTTACTTAACAATTTTAATCTTAATTTTTAGGACGGACTTCTAAAAATATTGTACATCCCAGCTTTTGCTTAAATACCTGCCCAAATTTATACAATTATTTAACTTTAATATTCATAACATGTTCAGGAGGCTCTCTCTTCTCCCTCGAAGCGTGCCGTCAAGAGGGCGAGAATCGATTCAGATGATGAAGATGAAGAGAAAGCAGATGAGGACAGGACTCAGTCGGGTGGAGAGGATGATGAGGAGGAAAGGGAGACCAAACCACCCATCAAGGTTGGTTTTGCATTATTTGAGACATTGGAAACATTGGAAACTCTTTCGAATCCTCGAGTGCCCATTTTTTTGAATGCACATGATCATGACGACCAGTGATATCATAAGTCCGGGCTTGGAAAGTTTTCCGATGTACGCTTTTCAAATAGTTTATAACGAATCCATTCAGAAGCGCGTGGTCGATTCGGATGATTCGGATGACGATGGGGAGAAGAAGGAGGAAGGAGAGGAGGGAGAGGGAGATGAGCAAGAGGTCAGCAGCATATTTATTGTTGATTCCGAAATAACTGCCTAAGTAAGCTATTGAGAAGCACAGAGTTGGCATTCCGAAATGCAGAATGATGCACGATTAAGATTATATGTGTCTTTCTAAAAAAAAGCAAGATTGCGAGATTCACGAAAAATATTTTTTCTTTGAGGTGGGTAATCTGATGGCGAACATCTTCGGTGACGAGTCGGATGACGAGGGAGGAGAGAGGGATGGAGAGAGAAAGAAGAGGGATGATGATTCGGATGATGATCTGGGAGGAGGAGATGGAGGAGGAGGAGGAGGAGGAAGAAGGAGTGATGATGAGTAAGTGGTTGATTATTGATTAGAGATGGATGCTCTGTGTTTCACTTTTGCTAGTTATCCCATTTAAGTTAAATGATTTAACGAACTGCTGATGATAGATTACGAGGCAAAATGAATAGATGAGAGCTTGGACAGATTTTTAGAAGGAGTGATGTTGAGCGTAGTTTTCATTATTAATTTGATCAAGATTAAGACCCAAAAGATGTCAAGTTATTTATATTTTATCTTGACCTTTTGCGAAGAAAAATTCACCCGGAAATTTTCATAATTCTACGGGGGATTCTGCTAACAATGATTAATTTAATAATTGGCAGTGCGAACGTGGAGTGGGACTTTGACGTCATGCTGCGGAATAAGAAGGCGGAGAAGAAATCGAGAAGGAAGAGAAAGAGGGATGGAGGTGAGAAATTAGGACCAGTGATGAGCACCATTCTCGGTCAATTGAACAAAATCGGGGGTTCAGCTAGAAAACTATTGAAAATCGCGGGTTTTTTTCCGAAATGGATAGGTCTCAAACCCGGGATCAAAATCGGGGGTATAGTCCGATATCTGACCCCGTGCTCAACGCTGATTAGGACTGTGTTTTGGATACGTAAAAAGTTGCTCAAAACGCAATGAAAATTGCGCGAAAATCGATAGTTTTCGGGATTTGCGTACTACCGTAATTTAATAAAAATCCATTCAGGAATCGACATCATCAACGACGACGACGGCACGATCGAGCACGTCGTCACGGCCATGAAGAAGGCTGCCAGTGTGAGGGATTTTTATTTATTAATTTAAATCATTAATTTCAATCATTTAAATACTTAAATTAAAGAAATAGGAAGCTTTGTGTTTCATTGTGATTAAAAAAAGTTCAGATCTCGGATCTGAATGAATACATTCCAGGATTAATTGAAATCTTTTAATTTTTAAATAGGTAGCTAGCTTTTGTGTTTCACGATGGTAACAAATCATTGAGTTTTCAAGAAAAGCCGTTCTGAAAGAATACATTCAGGAGGATCGTCACTCGAACAAGGAGCGCCAGCCGGCCACGAGAAAGCGAGCCATGCTGCAGACGGTGAAGGCCATCCTCCTCAGGGTACGGTAGCTACTGTATACTCATGATATCGACTTGCAGTCAGATCATAAAATCAGTGAAAATCGCAAAAAAAAACAGACTTTTTCCACAGTTGTCTTTTTTCATGGAATACTAGCTAAGAAAATGCGAGAGATATCAATCGAAAACTAAAGATTACGAGGATACTTTCCCCTAATATTATAATGATCATAATCCATTTTCCTTTCATTCAGTCGGACCTCGTGGAGACGATGATTGACGGTGGCATGATGTCGGCCATCTCGGAGTGGCTGGCGCCTCTCCCCGATAAGTGAGTGATTCCGCCATTTCCCAGTTCCCATTCCCCGGCCCGCACCGCCGGATTTACCGGCTCACTCTAGTTTCGTGTGCTTTTGCCTTCATTATATTTGGAAAAGCAACCAGTGTGATGTTTTGGAAGATTGAAAGAGATTTATAAAGTGAATATTTAAAATTAAAATGAAACTTCAAGGTCGCTGCCGGCGCTGGAGATCCGCTCCGAGCTGCTCAAGATCCTGCAGGGATTCGCGCGATTGGATCAGGTGAATTGAGGTTTCATATGTTTTAAATGCTTTGGTGTGATTTTTTAGTGCAGAAGGGGTCAACTCTAGTGCAGGAAATGAATAAGGACAATGACAAATTTCCTTCGTGAAACTTAAACACAATTTGAACTTCGATTGTTGTTTCTGTATATTTTTGTTAAAACATGATTCCCATCGTCAGGGCGTGCTCAAGCAATCGGGTCTCGGCAAGGCCGTCATGATGCTGTTCAAGCATCCGCGCGAGACGAAGGAGAACAAGAAACTGGCGCACAAGCTGATCTCGGACTGGGCCAGACCCATCTTCCAGGTTGGTTTAGGGATCTAACTTGGGCTTATCGGTTCGGGATCGGTATCTGTAACGTGGGGTCATAGAACGATACTCACAAAAGATACTGTAAAGTGGCACTTCTTTACTTTAGTGCCCAAAGGTAGAAATCTACTAGAAAGCTATTTATCTACGCTGTCATTCTATCGCTGGCTGTCACTACCCACAAGTAAAGTAAAGAAATGCCTGTAAAGGAAACGTGCGACAATGATTGATTCTATTTCAAATTTGCTACTTTTGCGCCTGTTTTGTGGAAATGGGATAGAAGTTTCTAACGCTTTTTAAAAAAAAAAGTAATACAATTTCCGTTCCCGTATTCAGATCGACACTGATTTCCGCTCGATGTCGCGTGAGGACCGCATGGAGAGGGACTTCGCCCAAGGCATGAAGCGGAGAAAGAGGTGAGATGTTTGAAACATGAATACAAACGGAATAAAGTTGGGAATTTGGGTAAGGACAGGGGGGGGGCAAGATGGTGTGTGTTTGAGAAGCTAGGCGAAGTAGGTTTAAGGGTTTGCTCGGACGTGTTACGAATCAGGTTTTGTACATTACTGAGTTGGATAAAGCAAATTTGTACCTAGTGGGTTCCCTGAAACGGGAATGCGATAGGCAATGACTGCAACTGCTTCCCTCAAAGGACGGCTCTTGCAAGAGCGGCCATTCATCACATCTCTCGTTGCAAAAGGAATAGGCCACGTCACCGTGTTTCCTGTAAGCCCCCTTCCCCTCCGGACATGCGTATGGTCATTATACCGCGCATTTCCCTCAGAGTTTTCTCCGCTATAGCCTGCTCGTTTAGAAGACGGACAGACACAATCCATCACTCGGCTTCCCTTTTAAGGGCCCGTAATTATGCTGTCATCATCTAAGGAGAAATGGTTCCTCATTCTCTGTTCTCTGAAAATATGTCGAGTTTGAGTGGAAATTAATTGTAGGGGTTGCAAAGTAGAGTGCCAATTTTTCACAATGACTACAAAAGAGTGTTCAAAATATCCCATTGACATGGTCTCAATAACGTACTGTTGAAAGCTTGTGGCCCCTAACTAGATGACGGATTTCTGTAAGAGCTAGACAGAGCAAGTCTCCTGATCATAGTATCCGGCGTAAACATGTTGTTTACTGTTGCAATTTCCCCTGACTGCTATGCTGATGGATAGCGACCGCAAGTAGTCATAGTTGTTGTGTCGGAGCTGAACGAGGTTCCCCCGTGGAGTGTTGAGAAATTCCGTAGTTTGTAGTCTATAGCGCTCATTTCGTGCACTTTTGGAGAGAGGAGAAGCTGGCTGGGAGCAAAGATTGGACTCTCTTCATTCCCCACGCTCTCTCAATCTGTCTGATCGACGAGAGAGCACACGAAGTGGAGAGACGTGACCATTGATTTGTTCTGGAGTGGATGTAGTAGTCCATTTCGACCCGCGGAAGTGCAAAGATTTGTGCGGACTGATGAAATGCTCTCGCTTGTCTTGCCGTTCAATCTCTTACACTTCCACGACGGAGAACAGACGTCTGACCCTCTCATTTCACCATGCTCTCTTGCCGATCAGAGAAGCGAGAGAGCATGAGAAATGGAGAGAACCAGACCGTCCCGCAGGACGGAATTGTGTCGAAATTATGACAATTATCGCTTCCAGATGTCTCTTTTGTTTCTCGCCCTCGTTTAGCTTGACAATTTGTTGTTGCAATTGTCTAGCACAGAGCTTGTTTAACCAGGAGTCGACTGTAGTTTCACGTCACTTCTCGCGTCAATTTGCGCTCCTTTAAAAAGCTCGTTCTGTCTCTCGATTCTGAAAAGGTGCGAAAAACGAAATTTCATCTGCGACGGATGGATTTTTTTCGAGCCTTCACATTCAGGCAGGCTCTGTCGGGCGAATCTCTTCGCCTCTCACGCCCCTCCGTTTCCTCTTCTTCCCCTCCTTTCTATTGGTTTCTGTGAATAATTGCGGCTGGTGGCTGGCGGGACATGTGATACTGGTTCCCCTTGGGCAGTTTTCCACCCGGTTCACTGCGTTTTCGCAGTATTCGTAAGTGCTATTTTTCCCAGGCAATTTCATGTTTCGTTGACGCAATGTCTTGTGGTGGCAGGGGAAAGCCCCCAACTGCGGATCTCTGATTCTGTCGCGGAGCGATGTATTCCGCCCCAGTGCCCCCGCCAGCGATGCAAGATCGAAAGCTCCAATTACATCGCTTGGCCAGAATTCCTGAACATACCCCTAACGCCTACTGTTTCCCATTTGCGCCCCGTCATTCTCCAGGGAAACATTTCCGCTGTGAAACGATTTGTTCCTGAGGCCAGAGAGCCCAGATATAGCGCGAAAAATAGAAGGCAGGAAGGGATGAGAGTCGAGAGGGGTTCCCCCCGGTCTAGCATCCTCTTCTCTCGGCTTCTTGTCCACTCTATCCCATGTCGCCTTTTTCTCTACCCATCTCATCCTCCTCGCTGGCCGCAGTTTCTCACATAGCAGAAGACTTCAGCTATACGGAGAACTAGCCGGACGGACCCAATGGTCCCGCGACCAAGGCTAACGTGTCGCGCCTAGACTACTGCTTCGGCAACTTGAATTGATGTTTGATGACGTTGTGGATGTATGCGTCGCAACCAGTTATCTTCCTGTCTACCTCCAGTCTATATTTTTTCCGGCGATATTGAAGTTTTTTTTCGAGTTTGGTTTTCACCCAGGAGATTCCGTGCTCCGAATGTGAGACTATAACAGGCGGATTCCAGCCCGCCCATTTTTATTCCACCTTTCTTCTTTCTGTCGTCGCTTGTTTGTTCCGTGGCTGCTCGCTGAGATCACGAGATTTCTACTTCTTATTTTCTATATTTTCTCTAATCCGTAATCTCAATCAGAAGATAAGATCTACTGTAATCGCAGGGATGATTGCTGAAGTGATCATTGGCTTTAGTTTTTTTCTCTATCTGATCTTTTTTCTCATTTCGCATTCTATCGAAGTGGACTCTTGAACTGATTGTTTGAGCACTGATGCCCTGGTTTTGCCAGCTGATTCCGGGAATCTGAAATCCCCAACTGCTTCTGTCGGTGACAGGCCATGACAGGTCGCACGTCCCGTACAGAAATTGCGAAAATACGAGCGGACGCGCGCAAATATTGTCACTGGCGTACGCTAGAGATGGTGGGCTCAGCTGGGAACACTGATGACACATATCAGTAGGGATGGGATCATGGTAGCACCGGGTGCCACTATTGAGGTGACTCTTGGTTGTTGGGTGAGTGTGGTGAGGGTTCTTCGTAGCTCGACTCTGAATAATGTAGGAACGGACATGATGCTTTAATTTGGTGTAGCGTGATATCGTTGTAGACTGTAGGTAAAAAGGGAAGGATGGTTGAGGTGGGGGGGGGGGGGGGGTATTCAAATAAAGTCAGTCTACGGTAGTCACACGGTACTCTCCGCTTGCAGCACGGACGAGTCATCATCGTCGCGCGGCGGCTTCCGTGACGCGCAGGAGGACCTGCGCCCCGGCATGAAGGGATACATCGGACGGGCGAGAGTGCCCAAGATCTCCTCCAAGGACTATGTCGTGCGACCGGCCTCACTCGTCGAGGGATCATTCAAGGTAGCGGATTACGGTAGTTCAAGGGGGTCGCACTGTTGACTTGACACTAGGTAATTGTGCAATGAAGGGTGGAGTAGTATGGAATTTAGAGAAGCTAAATGTGTGCAGTGTTCTCTGAAGGAACATGGAGTAGATTGACACTAGATGGATATTAGATGGACCTGGTCCTGGTCAGCTTTATTCACGCCTCCATCCCGCCACACCTCTACTCCCTCTTCCTTCTGCAGGGTGAGAAGAAGGGCAAGGGCAACGAGCGTCTGGATCGAGCGACGAGGGACTTCCAAGCGAGAACCAAAGCAATGAAGGTCAAGAGAGCCATAGGAGTGTCCATCGAGGGAAGACGAATGGAGATCTAAGCTCCGCCCACTCCAAGCCCCCCCCCCCTCCATCCCAGGGAGATTTTGATGCTGAGAACCGTCCCCACACTTACTAGTTATTGAAAATATTCGGTTCTGCGCGTTTGATAGTAATCTCGAGATGGTTCTAAATTTGGTTGTATCTATCCTCTCTTTTCCTTCCCTTGATCCATCCTATAAATATATTTACTTCCATTTGAAGGTGTTTACGAGTAGAAGTCTCTGTTGTACTGTTGTCTGACTGTCCTTGGGAGATAATTAATGGTTATGTGCTGGCTTTCCCCTTCCTTCCCCCTTGTTCCTGTCTCTAAATTTAAGTAGATTGATATTTTCCACTCGTGTCTGTAGACGATCAAAAAGTTCACCCTTTCGCCCATTCAAACTTTGAACTGTTTTTTTTCTCCTCGCAGTTTTATTGTATTTTTTTCTATGAAGGTTGAAGCGAGAATAAATGTAAACCCCCCGAGATTCTGCGCCTATTTGTGCAATATTGTGTGGTTTAAGTGATCCGCTACGAGCCCGCGAGCTTGGATACCAAAGAGCGAACCGCGCATTGTTGCATGCTCTCTCAATTCCGCATGCTATCTCGCTTTCTCTGATCAGCTAGAGATCAAGTGATAAGACGAAAGTGTCAGCACCTCTTATCAGTTCCTAATCATGCCGTGATCACGTTATGTCCCACGATTAGAATCATAGTGTGCAGAGGTCGCTGGAGAAAGGTTCCTTCGTCATTGTCTTTCGCCTGGCTCATTTGTGTAGTTATTTTTTTCTTGACCAGTGAGTACGGTGTTTGAACTAAAGTACTGTCAATCCGAATCAGTACCCGGAATCGCTGTTCCGTTTTTGAAGTGTTTTGAGCGAGAACTACCAGTATGTTTGCCCTTGGTTCAGACGATTTCCGGATGGCAGTATAGGAGGTAGGTTGAGTATTGTGGGAAAGGATACCGGAGAAAGAAAATGATCACGAAACTCTACTTCACCCGCTCTAATTGTTTGTTTGTTTACGCCCGCGGCGGAGGTGTTTGATGAAGGAAAGGGAGAGATTTCATCTTGATTGTCTATCTGATTGCTGATTCGGAGATTTTTTTCAACTGTCTGGCTCGTCTAGCAATTTCACACTGTTCTGCGTCCTTGAGAATCATTTTTTTCAATGGAAGAAAACTGAAATTTGCACCCGCTTGGAATGATTCTAGAATGCTGATCAGACAGTTTGAAGTATAATTAGTGATTCATTCGTGGAAGTTGCGCGTGATCACTTATTCTGTTTCGCGAAATTCTGGTTATTAGCTTACGCGTCGCGACTTCCCTTGTCAGCACATCAAACAATGCGAGAGTTTGCTCCCTAGAAATGAGTGGTGAAAAATGAGTTAGGAAATACATCCTTGTTTTTCGCATCAAAAAGCTAAAAAGTTTAATCCAACGCGCTTTGTCTTACTTTTTTATTGTTAGTTTCTGTAGTGAGATGTGTCAGATTTGCATAGAATGCTATCATCTTTGCATACAATCGTTTAAGCTCGCTTTGTTCATGCCGCAATCCACCTTGTGGTCATCATTTCGCGAAATATCATCGTGCATGCGGCAAAGCCCCGCCCATTATTTATCAAGGGAGAACTTCGCAGGCAAGAGCTCAACGATAACGCTGGCAGGCCATCCGACAACGACGGTGGTCGAACATCGAAAGCGAGCGAGGAGGATAAGGGAGGAATACGGTAGGGTATTGATTGATTTTTGAAATTATTATGTTGGAAATGCAGCCTGAAATCTTAGAGAAAGTCGACCAGAATTTTGTTAGTAAACAATATGAGCAAGCTAAGAACTTGAGAGAAAACCCCGCCGATACAGTGCCCCGCATTCCAGCTCAGAGTACGGTAGAGGACTACGGTAGCCGACGATGATGACGTCCCGTGATGCGATCCATCCGCTGAGGAGGAGAAGAGAGGGAGGAGGAAGAGAGGAGAAGCTCACCTTTATGGAGGATTTCGGCCTGTATCAGGTGAGGAGGGAGATAGATTAGTATTCTAATTTTTGAGCTCCTGACAATGACAAAACACTCAATTTCTGATCAAGATGTCTGAGAGAACATTCCCATGAAAGCGATTGTGTTCAGTTCACGCTACAGATGATTGTGCCGAGAATGGTTAAAGTGCATGATGACAATTATTTTTCTACAGGGAAAAAATGAATCGTTGGTTAGCAAATGTTCCGTATGATTTGTGTTTCTATCTTAAAAATAGCTTTTTTTCAAGATCTGCCTGCTGGCCGCGACGCAGATTTCCTACATGCCCATCGCCGCGAGTATACTGTCGACGTCGTTCTTGAAGATGAGCGAGGTGAAATATAATATTTATGAAACACCAATTAATCGGGAACGGTCAAGTTTTCAAATTTGCTAGGAGAGCACAAAGAATTTGTGAAAAACTAGCCAAAAATGTCTGGATGAGATACATCAGAATGTTTTTGTCTGATCTTCAGCTCTCTATTTGCAAATCGCGTCACTTCTTGTTGAGAACTCTGTTCAACACAGTGCCTGATGTTTACCCGACTTAGACTAGAAAGAGGAATGCTGCCGCGGGGAAATTGTGGTTGTAGCTTGGAGGGAAATTGGAGTTCGCCCGCGACAAAATGACAAATAGGAAGGGTATTTCTGGGACTGGCACGCGCTTTCGAAATGATTCCGAAAAATTTCTTTCCTGTAGCGAATTCGGTCCAATTTGATCATAAATGCAACGCAGGCAACGACAAAGGCTGAAAATGCGAATTTCGAAACAAACTGAAACTGAAATCTCGCAGGGCGCTTGTGCACTCGTACTGGAGGCGAAAAACAGCTCGGCCTCTGGTGGAACCAACGGAACCAATCGATACCGGACGGGTGAGTGTGGTACGGTACTGGTACCAGAACCTGCACCCGTGGTTCCTGGCTTCATTGGAAAATCGATAATCAATATTTCAGGTACCGTACCCTCGGACGAATTCTACTCTCTATTCTCGCTGTGGGACCTGGACTGCACGGAGAACGCTGATATCCAGACAGCAATCACCACCACGGTACGGTAGTCGTATAACCGATACATAGCTATACGAATTTTTCTTCATTTAAAAAAATCGATATTTATTCCTGTACGATCATGGCATCACAAGGTTTGACATGGTAGTGAACATGCAAACTCTTGACACACAATTGCAATATTACCGCAAGTAGATGTATTGAGTGGTGTTTGGATAAGCAAATCTTATTGTTCCCGTTATTGCCTCAACTGTAATGAATTATTGGACTCCTGTTCCATTCTAATACTATTTTTATTTTTTTTCACCGTTATTTCATCGAAATAGCATAAATATTATTATTATTAATCGTCACTGAACCAATTGCAGGTAATGGCCGGCGGTCTGGTCGGCGCGTTCATCTCGGGCTTCGTAGCGGATCGATACGGGCGGAAACCAGTGATGACCGGTTGGTTCAAGTATATTTGAAACCGAGAATTGACTGGTCAAAGACCTGAAAACTACGAAAAGTTGGGAAATACGGGGTATTGTAGTATTTTCTAAAGCTAGAATGGCTAGTCAAACGTTGAGATTGAAAATATGCAAAATGTTGATTGTACTCTTATTGCGAATATTGCCTTGCGAAGTGTAGAGAAGCTGGTAAAAAGTGTATGTGTAGGGGATGCGGTCCGCCTTATCGGTTACTCATCGTTGGTAGTTGAGAGATCGCGAGAGGGATGACATTGGTGACGCGAGGGCTTGAAGGGGAGAGGGGGCAAGTGAGATAGATAGAAGGTGATGCAAAGTAGGAAATCATCTGGAAAGGTGATAAATGAAAGGGTGTAGTAGGGTTGCCGGTTCGAGATCGGTTTCGGTAATACGGCGCGAGCGGGGCGGTATGCAAAGAGGGTGCGGTAATACCGCATCCTCTTTGCATACCAAAAAGGGGAGAGAGCAAGGGGATTGAGGAGAGAGAGGGGAATGATGCGGTATTACCGCACCCTCTTTACATACCTCCCCTCTCGCGCGGTATTGCCGATACCGAACCTGCAACCCTAGGGTGTAGTGAGATTGAGGTGATGCAAAATGGTGATCTCATTGGTCATGGACTTGATGTTACCGTTAGCATGAAACACATAAGAGACAAGCCTACTTGTCCTGAAAAGTCTAGAATTCAATGGAAAAATCAATAATCGATTCCAAATCGCAGCCTCCCTCGCCCTCTGCTCCCTCTCGAACGCTGCTCTCCTCCTCTCATCCTACCTCTCATGGCTACTCGCCCTGCCCCTCTTCCTCGTGCTGGGTGCATCGTGTGGCGGATACATGGTATGTTATTATTATTTTAATTTTCTAAAAAGATGCGACATTATCATTAGTATTGATATCGTTAGAATTTAAGAAAACTTTAAAAATTGACATAAAATAGTCTGCTGATGCCTTTAAAAACAGCTAATTGTAAAACATACGCAATGTTCACGTCACAAAGATATCGACCTAGAATGATGATGATGATGAAGATAAGCTTTTCTTCAGACGACGAACCTCGTGCTCGTCGTTGAGTCCCTCTGCCTTCCCTCCTCTCGTCTGCTCGTCGTCGCTCTCAATGGATGGTCGTTGTCGATGGCAGGCACGGCGTTGCTGGCGTTTATGTGCCCGCACTGGTATGGGATTAATTGATTATTGGGCACTTCTTCGATTTTTGGCCCAGACTTTTCTCGCAGAGTATTCCCTCCCTACCATTCTCATTCACCACCTCCTACACATTCGGAGCTGTTGTTGCCTGGGCCAAAAACCGAAGAAGTTCCGATTATTGATTGGTTTTGGTTGGTTCAGAGGGTACGGTAGGTGGGTGTCATAATGATATCGAAAGCGAGTTTTGGATGTGGTAGAAAAATAATTTTTATGTAGTACAGCCGTGTTACAATTGATCATGCCAATAGATGTGATAAGTGGTGGGGAATAAGCAAGTGAAACAAGAGCATTGCAGGTTCCAGTACCATCTGTCCGTTTCGATAATCTCCCTGATTTGCGCCGTCTGCCTCTTCTTCATCGCTGACGAGAGTCTGCGATGGCTGAAGAGCAGCCGCAAAGTGACCAGGTATACGGTAGGGAGAGGGGTTCGGTAGGGAAGGGGTACGGTACGGTAGATGAGTATTGGATAGGAAATTTTACTGTAACCTGAGATCAGTATACGTTATGAGGGGGTTACGGTAGCCGGGCAAAAAGTGGGTACGGTAGGGCAGTATCCTAACCTGAAAATGTTCCTAGATTCGATCGTGCCTCGTCCCGTCTGATCCGGTTCAATCGAGGAGAGAACTTCAAGGGTGAGAGGAGTTAATTTTTCAAAAATATCGTACTGAATAAAATTTGTTGAAATCCGGATATAGGTAGATGCTGTGAAACTTGAATTCACAATCAGATTGATGAAATGAAGTGGTGAGATAACCCAGGCATCTTTCATTGCAGACATCCCACTGCTATGCCAGCTGGAGAAGGACGCATCTGCTGCAGCACCCGTGCGACCGCTGGCTGCGAGGGAGAGTGACGAGTCGGGTACGGTAGCTTGGTTACGGTATCTTTGTTTTTTTTGTTGCAAAGTGTTGTTTTGAATGCTGAACTCGAGTGCTGAATTATGCTACCAATACCTGAGTAGTTTCGTCAGTAATCAGTGATACATGTAGATTGTCCGATTTTCCCACTTGTACTAAAGTATTTATTTTTGCAGGCCAACAAGCCGTTTCACCTGCGTCCGCCCTCTCGTACTTTGATCTGTTCAGGGAGCGATCACTCAGGTGATTTTTGTGATTCAGTCCAGTGATATCATGATAATGGGCCTGAATTTTATGCGATTATCATCATACATGAAAAAGTTTTGTGACAAAATCCTTGCAAAGCGGGGTATGTTTATGGAAAAGACCTTGGAAACCGACTAATTCTATGAAAGCTGGGTATGTTTGCGAATCGTAGGTAACATGCCTTGTCAACGAAAACCTTAAAAGCGGGCTATGTTCTCAAATTCCATGTAGTTTTCCACTAGCTTTTTCATGTATGATTATCATTTACGTAGAACACATAGACTCTTTTATACGATGGATATTGTTGTTTTTCCTCGATGAAAGAACCACAAATCGAAGGAAATTCAAATTATGATATGATCATTAGACGGGGAAGCGCAAATGCGCCTTGTGAATTCTTTATTATTACTCTTATTGTTAGTTCTTAATGCTCTTCTTAACACGGTATCCCATTGCAGACCCCGTCTGTTCTCCCTTGCCTACTGCTTCTTCTCCTCCTCGGTCGTCTCATTCGGCTTCTACTTCGCCATCGACTCGCTCAGCGGCAGCCGATACGCCAATATGGCCGCGGCGGGCTGTGGAAAGGTATACGGTAGATATTGATTTTCGTAGAGGAGTGCTGTAGGGAGCTTGGTTATTGAAATGTTGATTTTTTTGATGAACCAAGAGGCTCTAAACACGTCTGATAAAATTGAAAGATGACTTGTTGGTGTGGCCTATGACAATGCATTATTTTCTTATGATAAATTTTTGTATATTTTTGTTGTTGTAATCATTATAATAATTCGCAGTTCGTGTTCGGGCTGATACCATTCGTGTTCTCTTCGTGCGCGAGCAGGAAACAGGTATGCAATTATATTTATTTAAATAATTAAGTAATTTAAAAATAATAATGATTTCAGGTGGCGCTCATCTCGGTTGCAGTGACAGCGATCGCCGCGTGGGTCGTCCTCGCATGGTCAGTTGTTTTCTAATTTGTTGTTTCAAACGAACCTATCAATTTTATGTTTCAGAAGGTGCTTAATAGTAGTGGTAGTGTAAAAATCTGCTATTTTTTAAATTAAGAAATCGTGGGTCATTATTAGAACTGTATAACAACTCTATAGGTTATAGGATAGTATTCATCTTTTGAATGTGTTCGCTGTATCCTCAATCATTCCAATTGCAGTCTCCTCGCGGGTCTTCCGCTCCAATCGATGGCGATCATGGTGCTCAGCATACTGGCCACGGCCGCACTCGATCCCAATTGGAAGGTGAGCGGAGGGGTGGGGGATACTGTAGGAGTTACTGTAGGTTGGTAAAAGCTATTCTACGGTTGCTAGAATTTCGGCTGTATTTGCCGAGTCGAAATACATATTCCCGATAATGAAATGGTTGATTGAACGCGTTATTCTTTTAAAATATAATTGGTCCTTGTTTGTCTGCTCCCTTTGCATGTTATTAAATTGATATTCCTCTCAGATCTCGCACCTCTACTCGACGGAACTCTTCCCTACGAACATGCGCAACATGGCGCGCGGATTCTGCAATTCACTCGCCCGAGTGGGCAGTGTGCTCGCTCCCTTGGTAAGGTCTACAGATCAGAGTAGAAATAGGACGCAGAATATAACCAAAAAATCCGAAAAATCCATGTTTCTGAGATTTTGTGCACACGAGGCATGTGCAAATTCAATTAATTAGTTCACTGGAGACAAAAATTAATAATTAGCTACCCTAAACCTTCAGCTCTCGCACTTCCGCCACAATGGACCGCACGTCTACATCGGCATCTTCGCAGTGCTGCTCACGGCTCAGTTCGCGATCACCGCCCTCTTCCTGCCGAATCAGGTACACGGTAGGAGTACGGTAGTATTGAATATCGTGATGACGATTCATTTATTCCAATCTATTATTTCATACTGTTTGCAGTAGTAATAGCTACTGTAGGAGCAATAGTTACCGTAATTTTGAAGAAGAAATCATTTTTAATTGATGATTCAGCCACCGTCCTCCCTGCAAGATGCCCTCCCTGCTGTGCCATCCGAGGAGGATAGGAAGAGGAAGGCGAAGAGGAGCGAATATGAGGAGGAGGAAGATGCGAGGTGAGGAAGAACATGAATTGAGATAACAGTGCGTTCGCCTAAGAGTCGCCACCCCACCGTACAGCAAAAAATGACTCGTTGATTTTTTCACATATTTCGATAGCCCTAAAGGTCCTCTATCGATTTCAGTCATTCTCAAGTGCCGGCGACCTTAATTTGCTTAATTACGGTAGGTCACAGTTTGGCACTTTTTAAGGGTTTTCCAACATAAAACAGCGCGATGTCTATCAAATTGGCTGAAAATCGGGCTCTATGGCTAGTTTCATGCGCTGAACACGCCTGTGAACTTTATTTTTCATGAATCCAAAAATTTGCATAATCATGTAAATTTCAATGGAACTTTTCTCGAAAACGAGGAAATATGTAATTCCAATTTTTTGATATGTTGTAGCCAATGACCAGAGCTCTGCAACGCGCCCGGTCTCGACTCGTGGTTAGGGGATGTTCGTAGTTAAATCCTTAAAAAACGCGAAATTCCAAATCGAGAAAAACCCTCATTTCACCCTCTTTTTCACTCATTTCGCGTCATTTAGAGCGCCCGTGCGGCGTGAAATGATCGAATCGCCTCATTTCACGCCGCACGGCCGCCGTAAGTGACACAGAATGAGAGGAAAAGAGGGTGAAATGAGGGTTTTTGTCGATTAGGAATTTCGCGTTCTTTAAGGATTTAACTACGAACATCCCCTAACCACGAGTCGAGACCGGGCGCGTTGCAGAGCTCTGGTCATTGGCTTCAACATATCGAAAAATTGGAATTACATATTTCCTCGTTTTCGAGAAAAGTTCGATTGAAATTTACATGATTATGCAAATTTTTGGATTCATGAAAAATAAAGTTCACAGGCGTGTTCAGCGCATGAAACTAGCCATAGAGCCCGATTTTCAGCCAATTTGATAGACATCGCGCTGTTTTATGTTGGAAAACCCTTAAAAAGTGCCAAACTGTGACCTACCGTAATTAAGCAAATTAAGGTCGCCGGCACTTGAGAATGACTGAATTCGATAGAGGACCTTTAGGGCTATCGAAATATGTGAAAAAATCAGCGAGTCATTTTTTGCTGTACGGATTTTTGAAGAAAGTGGCGATTCTTAGGCGAACGCACTGATAAACGGAAGTATATGAAGGCATTGGGTAGACGATAAACCTGCAGTAAATAAAATTCCATTACGAACTTTTTGTAGATTCTAAAGGGGATTTGGCGTTTCAAAATCTCTACTCCTCCAATATCTTGATTTAGTGTGCGATTTGTGATCATTTAGTCTTTAAAAAATATCAAAGACATCATAGATCCTTCTCATATTGAACGATTGTATTCCAGATCACGCGAAGACTCGTCGCAGTTGAGTGAGACGGCTCCGCTCACTCCCTGAATCGATCGATAATCGATTATCGATTGACTACCGTATCCCTGTTACCGTATCCCTGTAGTACACCGTAGTACCAGCTAGTTTCCAGTTAGCCCCAGAGTATGATCCCTCTCATCTCGTGTACCATAATCTAGCATGATCAAAGGAACCCCGTGCAATACGACTACGACCACATTGTCGATATGAGCTAGTATTTATTATTATTATTATTGACTTGTTATTGTTGTTCACGCCCCACGATTGATCTAAATGAGCCTCGCCTGTCACAATTTATCAGCTTTCTATCGTGTGATGCTCTGACTCTCTCATTTTTCCGTGCTATCTCGTTCTGGCTGACCAGCAAAAGAGCATGCGAAATGGAGAGAATCGAGCATTGCTTCCACCCCATTCCCCTCTCGCAGCCACTATTTCATTCCGCTCTTTATACCTACTGTAGTCTATCCGATTTCCGCCCAATACGCGACGTTCTACTCAATCAATATCCCGTTCTAATAGGGTCCTGAACCGATCTCATTTCCTACCGTATCCCCGTGCATGTTGATAGCTAACTGACTTTTCTCATCTGGTAATTTACCAAAAAGTGCATTTAAAATTTGGAGCTTTTTTCACACCATCTCGTCTAGTCACTGACCCCTGTGCTATTCCGAATCAAGTTGTGCTTTTAACCAGTGAACATGCCCATATACATCCAACTTATCTTTGCAATCTGCATGCTTTTATTGATTACTGATAACGATGATAAACGTATAAGCAAGAAAACGAATGAATGTCTGTGAGATCTAAAGGGTTACAACGGTCCATCGGAATATATATCATCGATTATCGCGGGGATGGGTTGATATAGTTTTTGTGGAGGAGGTGGAAGGTGGAAAGTGGTCAAGGGTATACGGTAGATCAACTAGATCTACTAGGTCGTAGAAGAGTAGTCAATGACGGGGTTCTGCTGTTTGTAGTGGTGCTGGTCGTATCGGTGTGTATGTGTGGGTACCCGTGGGTGGAAAGTGGTAAGGGGAGATTAGAGGTGATGGGGGTGCAATGTTGGCGATAGATGAGGGGGCAAGAATGGGCTACTGTCATTGAGGAGAGGCGGAGGTGGAGGCACCTGAAATTACTGATTGTGATAAGGTAGCTTCGAATTACTCTCCAGATCTTATTATAAATAATGCGTAAGTCCCATATTGGTTACTGTAATAATCGGTATCGCTTACCCTGCGAGGTGGAGGGTCCATCCTCCTGTGAGCTAGTGGACTGATCGGTGCCGTTGCCGAGCTGAATTTTTTTATATTTTTTATATTGATTTCCAAATTTTTCTTTTCGTTTGCTTTTTTCTGCCATTTTACTGCATTCGTTCTCGAGCATTTAATCCTTAAGTTCTCTGCCTTTGTTCTTTTAGCCCCCATTTTCCTCTCTTTTCTTCTCCAACTCTCGGAGGAATTACGTGGCGCACGCGTGCTTCCGCGGGTCCAAAGAGCAACAACATTGGGAGAAGAAATTTCGTCGCCGCTTCCGTATGTGTCAAGAGTTTTCGGAGCGGTCCCAAGAGGGCGAATCTTCGGTTCCAAATGGAATGTGACATCGCCCGGCCACCCCCCCCCCTCCTCTTCCTGCTCGCGAACGACGCATGACAGATGCTATTTACATCTATTCGGAACAGAAATGAATTGTGGCAAGGGCGAATCTTCCATCGAAAGTGTACAATGCAAAAAGCTTTTCTGTCCTCGTCTGATCGTTGATTTTTACATTAGGGAACACAGCTTGAGGGCAACCGCTAAAAGCCTTTTCTACAGATCTTTGAGCGGGCGGATACTGTATATTGCATTAGCAATGCATTTAAATCGCTTGCTCGTTGTTGAGTTGAAACGGTTCGCGTCATTTTATTCACATCAGTTCTTTCCTTCATTTCTCCCTTCCGCGTTCAAGCCAACAACAGTCGCACGCTAATGACTGTTTGGTCGCTGCATACCGGGAATTTCGACGGTTTCGCTCTACCCTGCTTTCCCTCCCAAGTGACAGCAGCGTACAGTTTTACGGACTTTATTCGTTAAATCATTGACTACACCAAAATAATTGGGCCACAATTGTCAGACAGACGTCAGACTAAGTGTAAGCATCTAACCCGGAAGGGAGAACTCTGATCTCCGGCTCGCTATTGTATGCGCTGATTGCCAAGCCGCCCATGCTTCCAGTCTCCGGGCGGAAAGCTCGACCACAATGGCTTGTTTTTCGGCCCGCTTAGACCTCAGACGCCAATGCAGTTTACACTACACAATTTGGAGGGAGCGATGATTTGGAAAGTTCAGATTCCTTTCCTTCCGCTGTCCTTGACACAATACGGCCGGTCTGTCGCATGCACGTCGCACTTCTTCAGCGGAAGTTAGGGATTCTGAACTTGCCCAATCCTGCTTCCCAGAATGCCTATTGTGCCCCTGATTCTCGGAGGTCCTTTCAAACGCATTCTTGCAAGGTTTTCTCGTTGCCAGAGCGCATTTCCGCTGCAAGCTGAACATGGGGCCCAATATTTAAAGTGCCGGAAGGGAATTTCGAGAGAGTTTGTCTCCATCTGTCTCACTCTGCCTTTTTTCGGCAACAGAATTTCGAAGCAAGCGAGGCACACGACAGGAAATTGTAGTTCTCCTCATGGGAAACTGCGAATTATCCGAGCATGTGACCGTCGGAAAAGGCCCGAATTGATTGAAAGGCAACTCAGACGATGATTGGCTAGCCAAATTTTGCGTGCGAATGCAAAAAAGGGAAATCTGATTCAGTCGCTGCCTCAAAAACAAACCACTTACAGTGCCCATACAGTGCGCTACCTTTGTCTCCCTTATGCATTTTATCCCTTGAATCGATGAGAATTGTGAATAGTGCATACCTGGGCGAATCGGTTAGCAAGCTTCTCTCCGGTGGGGTCGATAGACTCGACGTCAATCTCAGCGAGGGCATTGCGACGGCCGGAACGAGAGGAGGAGGCGAACTGAAATTTATTTCAGTATTTAAAGTCACGCAAGGATGGCTAATGATGTTCGCTGGGTTCGGACTATGTCGCGTTGTAACCCACGTGAACATGAGTATCGCATTACTAACTTCCTCTAGGGACTGACACTCAGAACTCTTTTTTCCCTCCCGGAATTCGTCCGGCTTGTGCAAAGTAGCAGTTGTGTAAGGCGTTGCAGTAAACAAAGATGGCACAGCTTGCTAGTTCCGGAAGCAAAGTTCTCTATAGTCCCTGTCTTCTGTTGATGACAGCTTTGCTACGCAGAAAAGAATCTCATAGAAGGAGTTTGGCAACCAGCAAGGCTAGCCTATTGTGGAGAAGACTCTTCACATGAAAGAAGGAGTACCTGGGGGACAGTGTCGAAGGTCTCTGCTTGCGTCATAGCTAGAAGAAAGGAGGAGAAGATGGAGAGACGAGAGACAACGGGAAGCACAGAGCAAGAAAATGCTGAGATACGAGGCCTCTAAGGGAGGCGGGACCAACGCAAGTGGGCGGAGCTTGAGAGTCTATGAGGAGGAGTGACAGCCATGTTTTGCCACTCATCTCATGTGATCCGGATGTGAATGTCTCTCCATTCGACATCCTATCTCGCCGATCAGCCACAAATTATTGGACATTGGAAATGTGCGGGATACAGAATGTAAACGGCGTGACGCAGGTAGCTCTCCTAATGAAGGTGCGTGTGACCGTTTATCTCCAATGGGAGATTAATGATTAATTAGATTGAGCGTGAACTGTGGTGAACTGTGTGAGAACGAGTGTTCGTTCGGAAAGCTTCAATAGCTTGAACTGTCTGGAAAAAAGCAAATGCATGATATGAAGAAATGAATGAAGTTGGTTCGTAGCCCTCATTTCAATTCATCACACACTTGCATTACCGCGAAATGACATGCAACGAGGCGTGAATTAGAGATGTCAGGTGGAATCCCACGTCCTTACGACGACTTCCCCGTCTGTGATCTCAGGTTTCAGTGCACTCGCAGTTTAACATACTCTATCGCCACTCTAATCGGAGAAAGAACGCGAATGCCTGCGATTGAGAGGTTTCAGCTGCCGTCCGATGTATGACGCCAGACGGAAAGGCGCTTATCTTTTATCGCCGACCAATCGTTCAATGCGCGTTTCTATTGCGTGCAGTGTTACACCTTGCACAACCAAGATCTTAATCGGAGCCTCGCTGATCATGTTCCTGAATGATAGTAAAATACGACGAGGCTTGTTCGAGTGACGATGGTAGATCACATGCGTGGGAAGTGGATGTGTTATGGTTGCCTACACTCCCGGCATTATTATCCCGCTCGAATGGCGCGGCATTCACGCTAAGCCGTCCACTACTGTTCGCGAGGCTCTCTGCATTCTGCTCGCTCTCTCAGTGTGCCTGACCGGGAAATGGAACAGGTAGAATGACGATACTAAGCCGGTCGGCATATTACCATCGGCTGCATTCGCAGTAAGAAGCGAGCGAATCATGTGCCGTGCGTATATTGCCCCATCAAATGGGGGAATGCGGTTATGTGAGTGGGTGGAGGGGACCGAGTAACGCAATTTCGCTGCTCCCATCGTTTTGAGTGAAGCAACGTTTCAACAACAGAATCAGCGAGTATTTGTGTCGCCTCTGCTGGGGCTGAGATGCCCGAAAAAGATCCCACAAACAACCCTCGAGGACATCCCGAAATCGGAGATCCGATTGGCGCCTAACGATGTCTATGTCTATATTTGGTCCGGGCCCATATCAGAAGAACTTCGAAGACCTCTCGAGATCATGAGCCTCATTTCGAAAACCGGCTGACGTCATGTTTTTTTCGCAAATGCATTGTGGCCGCAACGAAGCCACTGTGTGAGCAGGAAGTGGATGGCTGTTTTGACACGCCGAATGCCTAATCGGCCACTAACGACTGCCTAATCGGAAGTTTTGCTCGCATATGGTCGCGCTCTCTTTTTTCTCATGCTCTAGGACACTTTCTGATCGGCGAGATTGAGTGAAGAAACTGACTAATAATCACAGTGGTTGTGGTCAAGAACAAGGACGCGGAAAGAGTAGTCTTCGAAATGTTGTGAGCCAATGGCATGAGCAATGGTGTCTATGTGTGAAACGAGACAGGTGAAGTAGATTTCGTCGGCTACGTCGCTTCAGATGCCATGCCCCAGTTATCTCAATGACTGTGTGAGAACAAGAAAGCTCGAGCCATGTGACCACTAGAACACAATGAGCTCCCGCTGCTCATTAATGCATAGCGTCAGAGGATTATGAGCGGGACTCGGGGAGAAGGCTTGTCTGTTGTCGCAGAATGGTGTTCCATCAAATGGGATTTGGCAGTGGCCGTGCGCGGAAGGACCACTAATGGAGAAGAGTGGGTAGAGTTTCAAGCAGCCATTGTGTGGCAATGTTTGATGCTGGTCCCGAGTGGAAAGATTTGGAGCATAAGAGAGACGTCGGAAATAATGGCCCTACGAATAATCACGAATGGCCTAGCAGTTGTCTTTCGCGAACCGAATGTGCCTTGATTTATGGGATAAATTAGAAATTGCAACTAACCTGAGAAAGGACGGCGGTGGACTCGAGCTCGCCCATTTCGCAGGCGGACGATGTGGAGGGAATGGCCGACGTATTGAAGGTAAGAGAGAGCAGAACTGTAAATGGATGATTATGCAGATTCTTCACTCTGAAATTTACAAGGTAGATTACACGACAAAGTATCAGAGTTCACGACGGAGGGTAGCAGGGAACATGGAATGAGGCTGGGACTTCTTCTATGGAATGAAGAGAAAAAAAAATTCAAAAGGAGATCTCATCGTAACGATAAAGTTAGGGAACATAAGAAGTGAAGAGAGAAAGAGATTGGATCGAAGACAATGGTTTCACAATGGGCCACTTGCGATATAATGATTGGTGCAGCGAGGAAAGAGAGCAATGCAGTAGCGGGAATGTTTTCGAAGAGCTTATGACGGTCTATAGCGTAAGAGACCGAGAAATGAAAGGGAATGTTGACAATATGCGATGATGATATGAATGAAGAGATTAAGGTAACATCACGGCTTTGAATATTTCTCACGAAGAAAGGGCACTATTCATGAAAACAGATGGGGTCATATCCGGATGAGAGCCCTTACGCGTAACCTTTATCCAAATTCCAGACGGAGCGAAAGAACGCGTGATTTGGATAGAGCCAAAGACGAGGAGATCTCGCTCGCATCTCAATTCGATTGAGGGAATCAAGAAGCAGGGTGAATGTTAGTCATGCGAGAGATATATGCTGCACTGGCCAATTTAGTATGCATGTCTCGAGAATTAGAGCTGATATATGAGAAGAAGAGGAGAGAATCGCTGAGCATGTTCTCAAATTCAATTGGAAAGTATAGAAAATTGATGAGTTTGAAGAACTGGAAAACGGGGGTGGATGCGAACTATTAGGACGTCTCTTATGGGTGAACTCCAGAGAGGGTGGCAATTTAATGCGATGAGGAAATAATTATTGAGCCAATAAGGTAGGAATGTCTGAAAAAGTTCATCAACGGAAAGTGCCTTGGTACTAAAGAATAGTGCGGCAGGAAAGGACAACAAAGAATGATTCCACTTAACTATGCCTTGTGGGGACCTCCCTCTGGTCCTGTCCTCTGCATTACTAACCGCATTACTAAGCACTAGTGCTTCTTGGCGGAGCGCATTTATCGAACGAGAGAGGAGGGATTATGGGCGGATTCCCACTGATTGGTTTATGAAAACGTGAAGGATGCGAGGAAACTATATAGTGCAGATGCACTTTATCCGAAACCCTTTTTGATGCAACATAAGCACCAGAAAGGTGGAGATTACACGTCATAGCGTGTCGTGTCTCTGGAGGCTCACAATCGGTTGGCAGAATCTCTGAGAATTTTTAGATGGAGTCGATAGATAAGCGCAGTCGAACGCGCAATGCGTGTGAAGAGAGAGAAAGGGGTAGAAATCAAGCTTACACGGGTTAGAGGGGTATAGGTGCATGAGTAGCTGCCATACATAAAAGCCGTCAATTGCACCCAATTTGGGCGAATCGGAAAAGTATGCGCATCTATGCTGAATTAATTTCATCACAGTTCTACCCAGTATAAGTATCCAGTGAATACTTGCTACCTATGTATGGTTGGGAAGAATACAGCGAAATTCTCGATACGACTATTGTAATTCTGCACACAAGTTAAGTAGGGCGTCGCTGCATAAATCAATCTGGACAAGGGAGCGCCTGCACAATAAAGGTCCAAACTGGAATTGTCCTCCTGGGATGGTGCACTGTTAGCATCCCTGAAACTAACAGGTCGAAGGTCTGGAGAATGCAAGTGATAAGAGGAGCCTTTGTTCACCGATAGCAGAGTGCAACAGTTGGACGACTGTAAGTGCGTAAGAAATGAGGTCAAGAGATAAGATTGCGTTGGAGATCTTTGCTACTTGGCTCAGGAATCTGATCAACGTAAGTTGTGCTCTATCTCTGCCTGATTGATCGTCGGAATGGAGTGGAAAAGGAACAGCTGACGGCAGGTGCTAACGTTTTCGAACTAATACGTGAGCAGTTACTGGCTTGAATAAGTCAGGTGAAGAAAGAATGAGGAAATGAGGGATGGACGAATGTATGAAGAATGCGAGCTCCGGTTTGCATGCCTGTTCGAAATGAAACGGGAACAGCGATAGCGTAGGGGTGGAGATAGACGCATCTTTTCTTAATGAGAATGAGATAGTCATGGCAACACTAGATACCGTAGAGCTACGAGGCGGGAGAGCCATTGGTTGGTAAGATGAGTGTTTCGATGTTGGGGCCGTACACAATGCGTGCTCTTCTTAAGTATCCGTCGTCTGGAGTTGGGTTTCATGCAAGGACTCAGGAGTATAGTGCATGTAAAGTGGTTTACAGGAGGTAAAAAACGAAATACGAGGATGTAGGGTTGCAAGTTCGTTATCGTTATCAGTGTTTTACATTTGTGCACTCTATGTCTTATCGAAAACCGCCTGGCGAACCATAAAAGACCTACATTCGGCAGCAATGGATGAATGAAGAGTAGGTCGAGCGGAATGGGATAGGCGGAAATTGAAGACGAAGAAGAAGTATCGAAAAACGTAATTGGCAATCGAGCCTCCTACTACGCAGATGAGATGAAAATGACCTCGGGCTGTCAGAATGGAAAAGAGGATAGGAAGATCGGGGAAAATATAACCGTCAAGTTAGGAAAATGGGAGGCTTTCAACAAAAAAAAATGGAGAAAACTGCTTGCAAAAAAGCGAGGAATGAATGGAAAAGAGTGAAAAGAGGCAATGGAGCGTCGCGAGGAGCAATAGCACATACAACCGGAAGAAAGGGTAGGTCAAGCTTGTTTTCGACTGCGGGCGCAGCATGAAAACGACGTTAAAGCGAGCAGAATCGACTGTTACAATGCCCGGGAAAACAGGAAAGGGCGCGAGGGTGTGATGCACCTTACGCATTGTACTAAGAATGAGGAAGGAGTAGTGCCGGGGTGTCTGGGGTACGTCATGGAGCGAGATAGTGTGGAAAACAAGGAAAGCTTTGCCGAATACTATGACCTACCTTTAGCCAGAAAGCGAGCGAAAGTGGTTCCAAGGGAGATGAAAGAGAGACAGGGCTGAGAAAGAGAGGGTGGAGAAGAGAGAGAGAGAGGACAGCCACTGCACGCTCAATAAATGGAAAGAAAGAGGAGAAGAGAGGAGTAGAGGGAAGGGAGGAAGAGGAGAGAGATTGAGTTACGAGGGGAGGTGGTGAGACGAGGAGGAGGGGGGATGGGAAGGAATGTTCGAGGGGACTTCTTGGACCCCGTGAGCTGTGACGTCACGGCCTGATGACGACATTGATGAAGAAAGTTGTGATGTTCTCAATTGCTGTCGGTCTTCCGGGAGAATGAATAACAGAAACAAGATCATAGTGATGGAATTGATGTGAGAACACATGCTGTGAGAAAAAATTGTGAGCTATGTCATTTCTTTGAAGAAGGGTGGTTCACAAACGTAAGTGGTTTATGTACGTGCTAAATAAAATTGTTCCTTCGGTGGTTATGATGATTAATGCGTGAATACGGGAAAATCAATTTCGACGATTGATAGATTGATGGCGGAATGAAGAATTTGTCCCTCTATTCACAATGACCAGTAAGAGAGGGAATGAAGAAACGAATTCTTCATATTGATATTGACTATATCTTCGAGAAATGAAGAGATAATCTGGTCATTGGTCGAGAGCGATGGGGAATGATAGGCAATGATAGATGACTGGAGAAGGAAGAAAAAGGAGGGAGATGGATGGAGTTGAGAGGCTTGAGGGCGCTCGGGCAATAACAGAGAGTAGTTGTGAGAATATTCATGACGGCATCAAGGAATGATCTTTCTCACTTCCCTGTGTGAGGAATGCGAAAGAAGTTAGATGAATGGCGGATTTGATCTCTGAGCTTTACGCTGATTGCAAGGAATTGTTTCTCCCCGATGAAATGCTGTGAAACTCTCGTTGTTATCGCGCATTCTGACTCTCTGTCGTGAGAGCGGGGAAATGAAGGCGCATGGGAAGGAAGGAATCGTGGGAACGAAGCAGACATGTGAAATATTAGGCCATGGCGAAATTGGAAACCGGCCCGAAAGTGCAATGTAGTAAATAAGAGTGGTTGTGGAAGATTGTTATTGCAGTGCACCTGCAATGTCGGTTGCTGATTTATTAGTTTGCTTGTCGAAATTAAAGGACTGGTTCCGGTTATGGGCACCTGCATTGATATGTCATGAAGATGTTGTGCAAAATTTGTATGGCGTGTTCCCTAGAGTATTCACCTGTGTAAGGTTTGCAAGGGATTTTGCACAAGAATTGGAGCAGAACACGGGGGTGGAAGTGAACAGTTAACCACTGCAAGCGGTCAAAATAGTGAAGCAATTTATGATCACTAAAGCGTTCCAGATTTATCTTGTGCAGAGCACAGTTATGGAGCGATTTGCAAGAATTAATCAGTGATTAGAGTTGATTAGTGGCGCACATTGGCGAATTTCTGAGCACGTGCACAACAACACCTTCGCCTTTCCGCTAAATAGTGGGTCGAATTGGCGGAAACAGGGAGCAAATAAAGGAGATTCAGACAATTACCGGGCGATTTACTAGTTGACAACTGCCGGAAACGGTTGTATATCGTGAACGGAAATGAGTAGAGAAGAAAGAAGAGGAGTAACGACAGGACGAAATCACGCGTGTATCGATGGATTATGGGAGGGGATGGGAAGGAGGAGAAGGGAGGAGGAATCGGATCTGGTTTGGAGAGAAGGAGAAAGGGGATAAGCCATTCCAATTGTAGTAGCTCCGTGACTTTCCACTGTCAGACTGCCCCACTGAAGAGGCCAATTCGAAGGGTTTGAGAAGAGTGAGAGATCAAGGGGATTGAAGAGAAGCAGACATTGGAGAAGGGGAAACGGAAGGGGCTCGCTGGCAACGGGAGAAGAAAGAATGAAAGAATGAGAAGAAGAAGAAAGAAGAGGAAAGGAAGGAGGGGATAAGGCTATTTTGAGTGCGCAAGAGACGATGGAGCGAAAAAATAGAACTGGATCGATGATATTTTCGGAGTGTAAAGGCGGTGATAGGACGAATTTAGACACCGATTAATCGCCTCGGAGAATCCATTTATAGTGGACCGGTGATCGAGAGCAATTCTAGGGATGCATTTGGTTAGGTGATTAACATGTTATGGTCGGACATAAAATTCTTAGTAAATTTCAGGCATTCAAATGCAAGCAATGTTGTTATTGTTAAATGATAAGCGATAAAGAAGTAGTGATTGGGAACTAGAAAATGATGCAACGCGGGTGACTAATTTGGGGAAGCCCCTACTCTTATCTCACAAACCCGTCAGACTGATCAATGGACTATAAGAGCCGAGTGCTGAAAGAGCGAGAACTGTAATCATCACGCGTGAAGTGATAGGAGAGTGAGGAATTGCAAGTGTAGAATGGATCTCCCCCGTTTCTCTCTTTCTAACAGTTCTTTGTGACCATGTGTTCGTTCTTACTCGGCCCTTCCGCGTGCCTAGTCTTTGGTTTTCGAAATGTGTTACGCGCCGATTTGCACACCTGGACAGATCCTTTGTCCGAGGGGCACTTTTTTCACGCCATGTCGGACTCTTCTCATCCAACCTCATCCATCTCACATTCTTAGACCAACAAGAGATTACCCTAAATGAAGATATCTCTACGATGTCATCGTTCCAAACGCGATCTGATACGTGAGACCGGCGAGAGTGCAGGTGGAATGGAGAGGGTCATTGGGACAATGTGCGGGTCCTGCTGTCAGTTGTGCGTAGTGACGTCACCAATCACTCTCTACTCTCCCTTCGCTTCTCTCCGCTCTCAACACTCAACGTGTGTTTCCGCGTATTTCTCCCTCCGGGCGGGAGTTGGACCCTTTCGTCTACCCCTCTCATTTCGCAATGATATCTCGCTTCTCTGATTGATGTAAGGCAAGACCAAGAGACGAGAACATTGCTCAAGGGTTGAGAGATCAGAGACGTCGGCAGCTACAACTCATTCCTTCGTGACAGGATTGAAGAAAAGAAAAAAGAAGAAGGGGATATAGAGAATGATGGTGATTGCACGTTTTGGAAACCAAAGTTCAGAACTTGAACAAGGAGCACTTCTCGGGGACATATTTGGGTAATGATTCAGAGAATTAATTGCGAGAAACGTTGTTTTTAGGGTCCTAAACTGCTTTTCAAAAGTCCTGTCCTGACTGAACTTCATCCTTTGATCTATCATACCTTTGCATTTGTTTCAGCATTTGTGGACGCGAATAATAAAGAGCAACGTGCAAGCAATGAAACTTATATCATATCAGGGTCATAGGCAATGCGCGGAGACGATGCGGTGAGGGAGGTGGCGTTCGAGCCGAGCTTCGACCCGAAGAGGCCAGGAGAGGGACAGGGAGGAGGTGGGTGAAAAGGCGATCGAATTTAACCTATCGTTCGAAGTGTTCAATGCAGCGAAGGAAAAAAAGTACGCCTGTCTAGCCAAAACTGTTTCGAGCTTGCAATGAAGAATCGAATTTGTAATGATGGGGGCTCTAGAATGTCATGAAAACTAGCATCCCACGCTAAGAAAAACGAAAATTAATTTTGAATGAATTGTAGACTACGCCTCATACTGCTCCGTCCGTCTGCGAGTGTTTTGCGAGGAGCAAGAGATATCCATCGATGAGGAGGTCGATGGACGAGATGGAGACAGGAAGCACTATGCGCTCTTCAGGGGTTTGTTTATTTTTAATTTAAAAATATGGGATATAGATCTCTTAGTAGAAGGATGATGAAGAGTCACTATGCGCTGTTTATGGCTTGAAGAATGGTACAGAAAACATACTACTAAAGGCAGTTAGAGTCGAGAATGAGAAGGGACAGAAATCAAGTAGGATGAACAGGAAAGATAGAAAGTATGAATAAGGGAGGGAGATTGTGGGAGGAGGGTGAGAAAGAGAACGGTTGTTGAAATAGAAGTGCGAAATACTGTGAGTCACACGCTGAAAAACAAGATGACACAGCGGCATCAATGAAATTATGGCAAATAAGGTAGTTTTCGATTTCATAATCTTAACAAAAAATAATTCACATAAATAAAAAGTCTCTTACAATAAATATCTCACGCTCGTTCTGCGGTAAGATAGGCGAGAGCGTGTGCCGATGAGGAAAAGTTACGCCTTGTCAATCCATTCCTAATCTACAGGCAGCGAGGCGCTCGCGGTGTGCCGACTATCGATCGAGCCGCCCTACGTCAAGTTGGAACGGGTGGCCTGTCTCAAGGTGGGAGGGATTAGGACTTTGAAAGATCAAAGATCACTTTTTGAAACTCTAACGCTATGCAATGCAGGAAGAACGTGGCCGGGGCTACGCGCGCAGGCTCATACTGGAGGTGCTCAGGTATGGTGATGATCTTTGATCTTTGATCTTTCACCGATTCACGCAATCCTCTTGCACAGCAGATAGGTGCAAATTTCAAAGATCAACTCCGTAAACCCCCTGAAATCCCTGATCTTTGATCTTTCACAGAATCGTCGATCGCGAGCACCCGAAGGAGATCGTGGTAGCGCACTCGCAGAGTACCGTACTCAAGTTCTACGAGAGGTCAGTCGGGAGTAAAGACTATCGGAAAGAAGAATCCTATTCGCCATTACTGGGATTCTCATACCATCCAGAGAAATGAAAGATATTGAAAAGCAGGATAAGGACTTTATCCAGACAGCCCTAGTCTAGACATTCATGAACAAATTCATCTAGCTGTTTTGACGTGTAAGTGACCTATTTGACGCGAATTCTCCTGGGTAAGGCCAAGTGGGATAAACAGTGAAGAATGGGCGGAGTTATAATTCAATATCCTAGTTGTGTGGGTTGAAACACATGAGTTTTATGTTAATTTGAGAGCGGAAATGAATGAGTTTCGCTTGGTTTGACGGTGGTTAGCGATGCCGGATATTACTTTTTAACATAAGTTGGAGATGATGAGAACTGAATGGAGGAAAATGAATATATATTGAAATTGTTCTATCTCTACTTCAATTACATTGTGATTTATCGCTGCTCAGAGAAGCAATAGACGGCGCAAAATGGAGAGAGTATCGAGATTACGATTAAGGATTACGGTGCATGCAAGGGATTACGGTATCCTTGCAGAATGGGCTTCGTCACGGTATCTCGCGAGTTCCTCGACGAAGTGGACATTCTGCATCGATCGATCGCCTTCCCACCACGAAGAGAGCGGATACGGTAAGGGGGGGGGATGGGGTACGGTAGGGAGTGATTGAGAAGTGAGGGAAATAGCAATCAATAAAAATATATTCAATGTAGAAAATGTGTAGTGCGATAATTATGAGATTTCAAATAGCATGGGAAAATACTGGAAATTCGGAATTGAATTAGGATAGAAGGAGGAATCAAGCAAAGATCAGTAGGGAAAAGAGCGAGTCTCTGTGCTATTATCAGTACATCGATGGCGTTTATAATACGGGAGAGATCGGGCGCTCATGAATATTCAGGAGGGAAATTGCAGAAGGGAGCATCCCGCTCTCTTCATTCTGCATGATATTTCGCTATTTTGGAGGTGAAGAGAGCAAGGGGAATGAGGAGAACTAGTGGTTTTGCTTGCCTTCAGTCGCTCAGGCGCCTAGTCATGCTGAATGGGGGCGCTCGTGTGACGCAAAGATGAAGAGTCATCAGGGGGGAAATGGCATGCAAAACTGATGATCGGTTAGCGATCGTGGGTTAACGGGTGGTGTGATGATCTTTGCATAAAACTTTATTTTTCATTCTAAAATCGTAGTATTGGCCGAAAGTCAATGAATGCAAGATGACTCCTGGTAAGGTGGTAGGTGTTGGACTAGTATTCGTGTGTATCTGATCCTGAGTGATGGCTACGCTTTCAGTTCCCTCACCCTCCTCTCGTCCGCTCCCTCGAATCACTCGGAGTTCGCCGGCGATCTCTACGATGCGAATGTGGTGGGAACGATTAGGAGAATGGCAGAAGAGATTGAGGTTTAATCTATTTCATTGTTTACGAAAACATTGCATTTTCACTTCGATTTTCATTACGACCGTGGTGCCCTTCAATAGGAATTACTATAGATGCAAAGATAAAGATATTTCCTATTTTATCCAGTCCCTCACCTTCCTCCCTTTGACCTCTCTGGTCGTGTCATCCGTCTCCTCCTCTTTCATCACGCCATCCCTCCACGAGACACTCTGCAATCTTGCACTGCGGGTGCAGCGAGTGAATGGATACGCAGAGGATTGTGAGTGGTTGATCTTTGATCTTAAAGGTGTTTATATTTTACATTTTGAGTAATTGACCACTATATACAGAACGCGCTGTTCCAAGAGGGCGAAAGGTTTTATTAGGGTAGATTTATGTTATTTTGATCTCTTGGAAGGGAATTACAATTTCACTGCAGACACTCCCTTCTGCCCTGCGCCCGCGTCGATCGACGAAGCGACTGACGTGCAGTTCCTCAAGGCCGTCGCATTCAAGATGCTCAACACTGGTGAGGTTGATCTTTGATCTTTGATCGCTGAATTTAAATAAACAGGGATTTTGTGCTGTAGGTTGATCTTTGATCTCAAATGTTCTTTGGTAAACGATGATCGTTGATCTTTGATCTCTGAAGGCCACTACTCGGAAGTGGACGAGAACTGGCGACACTTCTACGCGCTGCTCTATCTGTCGCTGGCAGTGGAGAAGAGGGACGAGGAGGAGGGAAAGGTGGGGATGAATGAATAAATGCCATCAATACTTGGAATAATAGCCCACAGGACGAATACTGATAAAAATTATGGTGTCTTTTCGATGTTCTTTTTTCAAATATTGTGGCATAGTCTTTACTCTTCATTTTTGCTTGTCTCTCGTTGGCCAGAGACTGAGATTTTCAAGTACTGTGTTTTCGATGAATCACGAAATGAGTTTTTTCCTAGAAGTCGCTCCGTCTACTGGACAAGGCGTTGCTGATGGGGAGGGATGTGAGCGGAGGAACGATCGCTGATGTGGCAGAGAAACTGGCTGAAGGAATGGCCAGCAAGGAGATGAGCTTCGAGAGATTGGTGAGGAGTAGTGATGCTCTGGTGTGCGTCCCCAACTTGGGTCCAAGCAAATTCCCAAGTTGCGTCCAGGCCTGGGCCCAAGTTGGGTTCCTGCTTGGACCCAAGTTGGGTTCCTACTTGGTTCCAAGTTGGAAACCTTGTTTCAGCCTATTTTATTGATTGATAGTTGAGATACAGTAATCTCATACAGTAACCAAAGGCCCGCACGGTTAGACCATGTCGGGCCGGTCACATCCAAAATACGGTCCTACTGGGGACCGTAGAAAGTCAATCGCACTCGTGCCCGAGGGCAGTCAAACAGAGCTTCGAAAAAGGACCTTATAGGCTAGGTGCGTGCTAGACGCGACGGGTAGAGAACTGCTTGGATCCAAGTTGTGTTCCTGCTTGGGCCCAAGTTGGGTTCCCGATTAGGGGGTACTGTACTTGGGCCCAAGTTGGGTACCCGGTTTTACTTGGGCCCAAGTTGGGGACGCACACCAGAGTGTCAAATCAATTCTCAATTCTTTCCCTCTTTCTCCCCTTTCCTCCTTCTCTCATTCAATTCCGAGGGAAAGAGCTGATCGGTGATGCAAATGGACTCAAGTACTTGAGAGAGGGGAGAATGACCCCCAAGTACTTGGGTGAGAGTCAATTACTTGACTGAGTGAGAGGGGGAGGAGAGAAGAGAATGGCATGCAAATCGGAATTGGGTGGAATTGACTCTCACCCAAGTACTTGAGTCATTTGCATTTTCACTCTCACTGTCTGTCAATTCTTGGCGAGAGAGGAGCGTCTCTCTTGCGCGAGATTCAAGTACTTGAGAATTGGAATTGACTGGTCATCCCTAGTGAGGAGAGCCTCGATTTTAACAGAATAAGCTGGTTTTTGAATAAACATATATGGAAACAGATTTTGTCAGGATTTAGAAGGGGTCATCAAGGTTCAGACGATTTTCACAAGTGGCAGACGGTATTTTTGAGCTCGTCGTAATGCTCGACAAATGTGTGTTTCATTGCAGCCACTCTCCTTACTGGACCGCACGCGTCTCTCGCCCTCTCGCCCCGTTCCCGTGATGCAGCATCCCGTCGATGACGTCCTCTTTCTAGCAAGTAAGATGACGCCTCTTGGGGATGATCTTTGATCTCTAGTCTGCAGTAGATTTGATCTTTGATCATCGCGACTATTTATCTGGCATCCTGGTTGAGCTAACCCTGTGAGTGTGAGCTGCTTATCTGGATTGATCTTTGATCTCTATTACATAATGTTGCAGACTACCTCATTCCGGATCGGCCGGTGCTCATCAAGGGCGCAGTCAGGGAGTGGAAGGCGTGCGAGAAGTGGAGTTCCGAGTGGTTCGTGAGGAATCATGGACAGCGGACCACGCCTGTTGAGGTAAGAAGATACATCCTCATAATCTTCTCGAAGGCAATTTAGCAGTAAGTTGAAATCTGTCTTTGAGCTGTTGTGAGCAGTCAAATTAAGCAATCATTCATCCCGTCAATTTCAAAAATGTTTATCGTCGTTCATCAGATCGGTTCGAAGTACACGGACGACGATTGGAGCCAGAAGTTGATGACGATCGAGCAATTCTTCGAGCAGGCACTGCAGGCAAAGGTAAGCCACGCCCACTTTGGCTCCGCCCCCCCCCCCCCCGGATTAGTTCTAAACTATTAATGCAGTAAGGGAGAAAGCTATGATTCCGGGTATTTAACTCGCGGATAGTTTCCCTCTTTCTGGTTGATCTTTGATCTCTGCTCTTTTTCCAGCCCGGCCGTCCTCTGTACCTCGCGCAGCATCGACTACTCGATCAGATACCATCGCTCAAGTGAGTTTTTGGTTTTCGATTCTCGATCTTTGATCTCTGAGTCCCCAATTGATCTCCTTCCAGGAAAGATCTCGAGATTCCTCCACTGTGTCTCGCCGGCAGTTCATCTCCCGAGGTTCGTCCTATTTTCGAATTCAATGTCAGATACTTTTCTATTTGCTTATTCCCAGCTGGGAGGACTGATACTGATTCATACTAGATCCCTCCCAAGTTTGTTCTTTTTTCGTTTTTTTAAAACTTTATACGTGAACCCGTTTTTAGTCTTGGAATTCAATTCAATGCGATTGACACGTTGTTTATTCGTGTTCGTTTGTTTGCGAAAATCGGGAGCATTAGTTGAAGCCGATGGTGGGATCCGGGGGAAGGTCGCGAGTGAGTGGATAGCACTGCAGAGACAACTGAGGAAGATTATCTGCAATTAAGACTTCTTAATTTCATCATCAATCGATAGTCTCACGAGGAATGGCCTCCGATCCGTCCAGATTCGTTGTCATTGGCAGTCTGGAAAGCGGTAGGATTATCGATTGGTACGGTAGTCCGGTCTGCACTCTGCTCGGTGAGGCTATCGTATTGCTCGCCTATTAGGCCACAAGATTGCTGTGATTTTAGGTGACTTATTATGTGGCATAAAAAGTGAGCAATACAGTAATTTACCGATTCGCGAGTCGTTCTCCGAAGATGGAGATACGACGGATCCACTCCGAGCAAATGCTCGTCTTCACTTTCTTCTTCTCCAGAACAACACTGAAAAGAAGAATACCGTATACCACCTTGAGACAACAACTGATGATTTGTCATACATTAACCACCTAATAGTGTTGCAAATTCGATATCTATCAATGAAAGGGCACCCTTAACCCCTTCCGTACCATGGCTAGAGAAATCGTGGAGTAGACATAGAACACCGTATCCCCCCTCTCTCACCGAAGTGAATCCTCGTATTTCTGTCTCTTCCTTAGCTCGTCCAGAATGGCATCACTGAACTCCGTGTCCTGTCTCTCGTTGATTGCCGTGTTGCACTGCAATTGACATGGATGATGATCCGTGTCTCTCATTTCGCAATACTCTCTCGTTTCTCAGACTGATTGTGACGACATACAAGGCTAAGTGTAGAGAAACATTGCTCACAATTGAGAGCCCCCTCAGTTTTCGATACTCGGGCTACAGTATACCTGATAGTCGGTTATTCCCGCCATCACGGTAGTCTGCCCGGGATCGATAAGGCGGTCACTGCAAAGGGGAGTACGATAGGATGGTATACGGTAGTATTGTAGGCTCGGTAACTGGATTCCCGTACCATCTCGAAAGTGAGAGGAATAACGTGGGAAGAGGTTCGGGAATGCCGATTTCGGTGTTGAGGTTACTACATCTCTCACATGAGCCTTCTATCTGGTTGATCTTTGATCTTTGATCTCTGAAATACTATAAACCCACATGAGGACATTTCGCTTCTTTCTCGCTCTGTTCTGTCTTCTCTCCAATTCCTCATGATAGTAAGCCTTGGCCTTCTCCTTCTTCTTCTGCTTTCCCTCCTTCGATTTGGAAGTGCGGAATATCGCGGCCATTCAACCGATCGGGATGGAGGAGAGGGAAGAGAATGAGGGGAGAAGAGCGATGCATTCGATTTTTTGAAAAGAAATGAGAGCGATTTGCATAGTCTCGCGAATGGAAATGAAATTCGATCTATTGAATTGTCAAATGGATGAAATGATTCTCAGCTCAAGCTTCTCAACTTTGCGTTGATTGATTAAGTAACGTGACATGCCTCTACTAGGAAAATTCGCTGGGATCCGTTTTAAAAGTAAATAATAGTTCTCCTATTCGCACTTTCTGGATGGAATTCTGATTTCCTTCAGAATACCTAGAAGAAAATCCTTCTAGTGAATTGAATGAATCGTAAATAGGAAAAAGAATAGTCTCACAAAAAAGGTACTAATTGTCTAATTTGCAGGACGTTGATCTCAACTTCTGGATGGGACTGGCGGACACGATCTCGCCCCTGCACACCGACCCGAGGGAGAACATGTTCTGCCAGGTGAGGTGCCTTTTTTGGGAATGCATTTTCGAAGAGACATTGATGTGAAGAATAGTTAGTTCTGTCCAAAGAATCAGTCTTTCTCGTATTGATCTGAACTGATCACGTGAGGAGTTTTGTAAGAGATCGCGTGAGATCGTGACGAATAAGGAAAACGCTAATCTGCTAAATCCTATAAAAAGAGTAATTTCAGGTTGTCGGGTCGAAGTTCGTGCGTCTCATCGCGCCGGAGCATTCGGATGCCGTCGGCGCCTTTGAGGTTTACTTTTTTTATTTAATAATTTCAAAATTCTTTGAGAATTTTTCAAGTTTAAAAAAAATATTTTTTCCACCAGAAATTTTTTGCTAATTTTTTTATATTTTTTTCGCAATGGACTTCTGGAATATTAAATAATTCGCAGGAGGGCATTCTGACGAATACGAGTCAGCTGGACGCGGAGACGCTGCAGGGCGTCGAGTGCTGGGATGCAGAGGTGAGTTGATCTTTGATCTTTGATCTCTCTTGACCGGGTAGATTCAGAGGTCAAAGATCAGAAGTACGGTAACTGATCTCTACAGATGTAAAAGTACTGATTACAGTTTCCGTGCGGTTGAAAGATTATAAATTTTAATGAAAGATCAAAGATCACCTCGCCCTTTTGCAGGTCGAAGCGGGCGACGCTCTCTTCATTCCGGCCAAGTGGTGGCACTACGTCCGCTCCCTAACCCCGTCCATCTCAGTCTCGTGCTGGTTCGACCAATGATCTTTGATCTTTGAACTTCTTCCTGATAGGTTACGATGTATTGATTTTTGTGTCTAGAAATTACTGCATTTTCGAATGCTCGCCGTATTGTAGTTTTGCCCGAATGCTCAAAGATTATTTCGAATATGAATTTTGATTGTGCTAGATTCAATATGATGTTTTTAGTTTAACAATTGATTATAGATAATTTCCTCGTCATATTCCATCCCATTTTAGGTAAAATAATACTAATTATCTTTTAATTTGCAAATTTGTAACCTACGAGTTGTACACTAATCGATAGTAGACATTCCTTACCTTTATTCGATGATAAAGCTCTTGAGCTGTTTGATCTCGTGGGTGACTCGTATCGAAGGAATTGGCATCGTGGCAGAATTGCATCGATTCGGTACTGATTATTTTCACCCATTTTGTTGTCCCTCTCATTTCCTGTTATCGACTTATACCCATTTTTCTTATTTTTAAAGTGCCATTTTTGATTGATTTAGTGAAATTTGCGACTCGCTTACAGTAGGCGGGGAGAGAACGGCGAATGGGAAGGCGGCTAAGGGCAGTACAGTAGGCAGTAGAAGGGTGAGTGCAGGTTGTTTCGTGTCGCTGATATGGAGAGGAAGGGGCGAGAGAGGGAAGGAGGGTGAAGAGACCGGGACTGATAACGAATTGTGCCGGCGCACTTTCATACGGCAGAGGTTTACCGCACGATCTGCTGAATCGATTGTTAGCCATTTTTTACGGATTCCAAGCAGGATATTAAAGTAACTGGGTATTTTACACTGATCGTAGATAGTTCTACATCGCATCTGTGCTTTACTGGGCTTAGAATCGAGTTTATTCAAGAATTGTTCAGCATTTATCATTTCTCGAAATATCTAGCTTTCTGATGCATATTATAAAAGATTTAATAATGATTATAAAAAGCCTGCCCTGCTTTTAACCCATCTGCGACTTGTTTTGGCTTTTTTTCACCGTATAGATCTCGCCTTTTTTCTGCAATTCCAAATCGGTTCCCGATCCCATTCGAGTTCTCGAAACAGTCACTTGCACCACTTCTTTCACTTATCTTCCAGTCCAATCGGCTCCTTTTTCTCCAGCACCCTTCCCCTGTCCCCCAGTCGCGCGCCCTCTCACATTGGCACACTCTCTAGTACGTCTCTGCCACCGGGCTCTCCCCATTCCCCATAGTCTCTTGCTAGTGCTAAAAGACGTGTGCTTTCTTTGTTCGAGATGCCGATTGCATTGATGGTTCCTGTCTTCTTTCATCAGTTTTCCATCTTGACAGGAGCATCTCAGCTCAACTCACTAGTCCATTTCCTAGTGTGAGTGAGCTAGGAGCTTTTCTGGCTAACAGTCAGTACACCGGAAATCTATGGTGTTTTTTGCATACTAACTCAGCAAGAAAGAAGTTCCCACATCACGACAGATGTGTTGCTCACAAACCTTTCTTTGTGTCAGTAACCCTCGGTCTAACTCCTGTCCCCCAGTTCTCTCATCCCCCTCCCTCCTCCTCCCCATCTTCCTCTAAAAGAGCCAGGGTCACGAACAAGAGAGGAATGCTCTCTCATTCTGCCCTGGTCTCTCGCTCAGTCTGATCAGAGAGATAGAGCATGTAATGGGAGAGTAAGTGATCATTACTCAAGGAGGGAGAGGCACACAGCCAAACCATCCCCATCTGTGGCATTTGCGTCCTCCCCCGGAGAGAGGAGTGCGCATTCTTTCTTTAGTTAGAGAACAGAGCCATTTCTGCAGTATTATTGCTTCTTTGTTAGCTTTATGAAATGGTTCTCATATTTCTAGTCATATTCGTAACTTTAACAAGCCATAACAGTTTCCCGAACATCTCAAATGTTAAGTTTTGATTGAGTTCGAAGTTTTAGGTAGAAAGAAAGTAATACCAGGAAGTTGAAATTGAATTTGTTTTTAATTAAGGCGCGAAATCGGGGGCTAATCATTACGCATTCCATACTGGCGCCTTATTTCTGTTTTGAAAGGCTGTCTACCGGTCCAACTTCTCTTCAACGTCCCTCTCTATCTCGTTTTCTCCCTCTTTGCACTACCGTATCAGGGCGCAGTATAGACTATAGTTATTTCCGTTCGAATTGCGCGGTGCGCCTTTGATTGGGGTTCACTCATTGCCTCAGAAGCGAATTCAACGGGTTCCTCCAACCTCATAATGTTCACGGTACTCCGATCGCTCAAGGAATTAAGGTTTCTGTCACATTTTTGCACTTTTAATGAATCTTTGTATCTTTCCGTACGCATTTAATTTGAGCAGGTTGCACACATAAATCTTCATACTTTTCCTCTGCAAGTATAGCCAGCCGGCTAATCATATTATTGGCTTTTGTCGAGTTTGATCTTTGATCTCTGGTCAGAATGGCGGGTGAGATCGTCGAGCCGTGGGACGACAACATCCACCAGACGTACAAACAGGAGAATGTTATCGGAAAGGTTTGTGAATATTTTTGGTAGATATATCGAAAAATAATTTTCGAAAAGAAGCCACCTACAATTTCGATTCAAAATTATGGTAAAATACGCAATGAGATTGGAGTTCTGTACGAATCTCACAGTCACAACGAGTTTTTATATTCTGTTTCATATAACTGGATGCCGTGCTTTAGCTTTGGGCACCTTTAAACATAATTAATTACTTAATCAGTCCTAATTAAATACTTTGTGAGGGCGCATACGGTGTGGTGTACACGGTGACGCATCTGCCCACCGGCCGCAAGTTCGCCATGAAGAAGATGGAGATGCGAGTGAGCGAGGTGAGATTTTCGTTTCTCATTTAACATCAATAAAATCGAGTTTGGAATCAATTAATCGTCTCTTAATCCCTGATGAAAATATGCTAGGAGAAAAAGAGTCGATATTGCAGAGGTTGATTTTAGCATTGGCTGACAATGAGTATTCTTGGGCTGCAAGCTTGACCTGTATTCAATCCTTTCTCCCCTCCAGGAAGGCGTTCCCCAATCGGTCATCCGCGAGATTTCCTCGCTCGCCGTCCTGGGCAAGAAGAACCACGAGAACATCAACACGTGAGCTACAATTTAATATTTCTAAATGGAACTGTAAAAAATACGTACAAATTGATGTGAAAAGTGTGAGATGCTCGATGACTACCAGATATTTGGCAATGTTACCCAACAATGCTAACATTTGTTTGAAGTGGTGTTGTTTTGTAAAAAAACCCCATCCCATTCCAGTCTGCACGAGTCGCTGTGCTCCGTGTCCAACAACGGGACGACGTTGGCCATCTACATGGTCATGGACAAGTGTGACTGGGATCTCTACACTTTCCTCAGGTATTGCTATTTTTGGAGCTATGAATTTCGAAATGATTGGGATAGATACATTGTGCTTCCTTAATGCAATTTTGGAAAGATAAATTCAGCTAATTTCGGAAAATAGATTTAAGTATGCATTTGTCGATTGATAATGAAGAAAATGGAAATTTTTTTATTTGATATGATTACAGAGACATCCCTCGCGACATGCCCGACATGCAGTGCCGAGTGATCGCCATGCAGGTTCGCTTTATTTTTATTTTAAAAAGAGTTTTAAAAATTCGAGAAAATGTAAACAAATAGGTATTGAAGCTGTCCCAATGAACTGCCTGATCTAAATGTCGGTTCAAGTCCATTGTTTGTGAGCATTGAATCACAATTTTTAATTTTATCAGATCTTCCGGGGCGTTGACTTCCTGCACGCGAACAACATTGTGCATCGCGATCTCAAGCCCCAGAATGTGCTCATCAACAAGTGAGTCATCGTGGATAAAATATGGACATTTACATTTAACACATCTATGTGGAAAAACTGATGAGAAAGTATTTGCTGATGGAAAATGCTCCGGTTCCGAAGCAGTTTTGACTTGTAAGATGCGACTGATACCAAGTGTGAAACTGCAAAATGCTTGTGAAACCTGTATTGTGCAGGGATCAGACGGTGAAGATCGCGGATTTCGGCCTGTCCCGCACCTACTCCAGTCAGGCATCCTTCACCACCACGGTCAGTCTGCATCGCTTTCAAATAATTCAAAAGTCCCTGAATACTGTTGATCTTCATTCAAGTACATTTTGATGTGACTGCTGTACACTTATACTGACGTATAACGTAAAACAATTATGTTAATTGTTTTCAAATCGATGTCTATCAGGTGGTGACGCTGTGGTATCGAAGCCCGGAGCTGCTGCTGCAGACGTCGTACAATTCGGCCGTGGACATCTGGGCGATTGGGTGCATGCTCAGCGAGGTGGGAAATAGGGTTTCAATTTTATCGTTTATTCCGTCACTAGAAAATTGGCATAATGGGCGAACATAGAAACGGAAGTAGACTAGGGATGGAGTGAAAAAGAATGCATCTACGAAAAGTCTGCTCAAATCTCCTTGGGAATTCCCATGGTTTTCTCGCACGTTTTCTTTTCTTTAGAGGTAGTATTAGCTTCGTTCATGTTTTTGCTCGCTGCAGAATAACATGAGTCACTTCTCCGCTTTAATTTCTTGCACAAAATAAATTAACTATGTTATCGTAACGTTCAACTGCTCATGTCAGCTTCGACAATACGGTGTTTAGCACGTCATACGGAACGTTTTATTCGATCTTAATTATTTTTCTATACTATAGATCTACAATCGCCGTCCGCTGTTCAGCGGCCAGACGGAAGCACAGCAACTGGTCGCCACTTTCACGTTCGCTTTTTTTATTTAATTAATAAATTAATTATGTATTTTTATAATTAATTTAACAATAATCAATTGTGTTCAGTAGTAAGGTGCGCTTGAATTCTATTGAGGTATGTATAAGGCAAATTGCAGGAAGCTCGGCCTGCCGTCGCCGCAAGAGTGGCCGCGCGGTGCGGTGATCGAGCGCGCCACGTACCCGGAGCACCCGCGACTGCCCGACCATCGTGAGTTGAACAGAGGAAAGAGGCAATCATGCTGATTCGGAGGGGGGAAATTTGGGACATGACCAGATATTCGACCTGAGTGTGGTTCCCAGAGAGTTTGAATTAGGCAGGACCAGTCAAGATATTTGAATGAGATGAGGAAGTAATGGTGAAAAGAGGGAAACAATTGGGAATTGATTTAACATCACTATTTTGAATGATTGAACATTGAATTCGACTTGAGCAGGCGTGTGTTTTTGTTGAATAATTGTGAGGCTTGAGGTGGCTCAGAAATTTATCGGTTGCACTCTCGGTGGGTAGGATGCTTCGCACTCAAGCATGGGGAGAGATTGAAGCCTTAGAAGTCGTTGGGATGAACGGTTGGCTTCGATCGACGTGGCTTGAAGACGCCCTCTGAAAGAGATCAAATATCATGTCAGCTGGTGATAGCTTGCGCCTACTCAATGACTATTCTTGTCAGAAACATTGGAGGGGGACTAGAGTTTGTCATTCTCTCATGTTAGTTAAAGTTCGAAATATGTGCCGCCGTCTCATCATTTCAAACACTCTTCGAGTGCCCGTTCGTTCAACGCCCGTTCGAGTGCGAAGATTCGGCGGCTCATATTTCGAGCATCATACTTTAGTAATAAGGCAACGCACTTTCAGTGTACTCGAGATTCTCGCGATTGTTCGAGCGGTCCATCGCACGCGGCCATGCGTACCTTGATTAGGATGGATTGGGGAGGGGTACGAGAGGGTACGGTAGCTTTTAGAGGGTATGATAGAGGAATCCGATAGATTTTGAAGGGTTCGATAGAAGGATACGGTAGACGTTGTGTTGGTTGATTGAAAAGCTCACCGCTCCTTCAACTGGTCCGGGGTGAGACTTATCTTGAACGAGGGGGGAAGGGCGCCCTTCGGAGGATTCCCGCGACGATAGAGTTCTGAGGATGGATAGAGATCAAAGATCAGAGATGGAGAAGGATCAGAGATCAAAGACCAAAAAGATTGAGAAGGATCAGAGGTCAACAATCAAACGCTGGAAAGACAAGAGAGCGACGACCAAATATTGAGAACGATCAGAGATCAGAGAGATCAAAGATCAGGGCAGGACGTACTGTAGTAGTCGGGCCGCGGCTTGATGTGCAGCTCCGAGCCATCGACGGAGTGGGACAACTTCCTGTGGAATTATTGATTTATGACGTGTTGGAGGTGCTCGATACGAGGCGTGAAGTCGGTTTGTAGCATTAGTGTGTTCGATAAAAACATGGTTCAATTAGCGTTCGAGATTGGGTGAATAATTACAATCTTAGAATTTTGTAAGAGTCAAGATACTGGTCGCCCATCACGTGGGGCCACGGAGGACTGGTCATAGCTAGGGTCTGCCAAGCGATAGTTAGGTTATTGAATCATGTCGAGGGAAGATCAGAGATGATCCCACGTTTAAAAATGGAAACGCACACGTAGGGCGTCTTGACCCGCTTCGGGTAGAGTCCGTCCGGCTCCGCGAAGTCATCGTCGTAGTACAGCGGCACCTGTTTTTTGTTACTATTTTTGTTGTTGTCGTTGTTTTTTAAAATTTTATTTTTTGAATAACAAAAACAAATAAAGTAGTGACCAGGTGCTCCTCCATCGGGTGGTGGGGCCGATTGATCATCTCCGGGCTCTGAAAACATGATATTTATGAAATAACACCATTATACCGAGAAAACAATCACAGTAAACTACTAGATTGGCACCCATCCTTGTAGTGAAATAGGCAAGATTTGGGAAAATATATCGTTAGCTCTCGTCCATGCTTTGGGGCTATGTTTAAAAAAAGGTATGACATGCCATGGAGGTGGAGAGATAAGTGGGGGGGGGGCTTACCATCATGACGCCGGGGCCGCTGGCGCGCCAGTCCTCGAGCACACCGTAGCGACGCGTCTTGGAGAGATCCTGGTCGAAGGCGCGCGGCACCCACGCGAGAGACGCGCACGAAACCTGTAGAAAGGGGGCGGAGTTTGGAAAAAGCAGGGATGGAAAAGGGTGATAGATTTTCATAAGACCTTAAGAGAAGCACGAGAGTAGGATAAATGCACCTAGGAGCGAACAGGGATTGACCATGGTGACTATAATTAATTAGTAATTAGTAATTAGTAATTAGAAAAGGAAACGAACGGCCAGGAGAAGAATGAGATGGGAGAAGCCCATCGAGCGACCGTTCCCTGAGAGAGGAGAGAGTGGAAATGGAAAGGAAAAGACTAGAGTTTTGCTTACTCTATTATAGAGGAAACTTCATCTTTTCGGGAATTGTGCAAAAATCGATAACCAATTTGATTACAGTACTCTTCGGTCGCATGCCGCAGGAGGGCGCGGATCTGGCAAAGTGGTGCCTGGACTACATCCCGGAGCGAAGGTATGGATTACCGTAAAGGGTGCACTCCTCGGAAGGTTACTCTAAATCCGGGAGTTTGTCCTAAAAGAATATGAAAATAGAGGGTTCCATGGTTCCATGGATACAAATGGATTTTTGTTTAAAAACGGCATTATACTCGTCTTTTTAGTAAATGTTTATCACGAGAAAATTAGTATAATGAGTGGGTGTAAAAAAGAGAAACGGATCCCTGATTGCGGTGATATTGTGCAGCTGCCTATAAATACGCGTACAATTCCGTATCTTGCTATCGTACATGATGTATGTAGCCGGGAGTATGATTTTTTGTGATCGTTGTTTCGAGTTTTACTTAGGAAGTAAATGGTCGTGCAAGCCGCCTCTGTTGTCGAACTCGAAAAATCTCCTTTCTTCGCTCTCTTCATTCAGTTAGTGCTCTACCTGCAGCTTTACCTGAATGAAGAGAAGTCTACAGTACTGATACGAGATCGGGTTATATTCGAGTCTCGAGGAAATCATGGTTTAGATATGAGTAGTTGAATCTAATAAATTTCCTCTCCAGATGCTCAGCTGCGCACGCCCTTCTCACTCGCTTCTTCCACGGTGTCTCCCATCGACCCGCTCCCACTCCCCTCAGAGAGGTCAACTGAGATGACTGTGCCGAGATGTCATACCGCCCCCCCCCCCTTCTTCACTAGATCCCATCCATCCTTTTCCCATAGACGCCAATTTCTCTGCTTATCTTATCAATAGTTACTGAGTTCCATCTCCCTTACGTTTGCAAAAGCGTTATAGACATTCCTGTGAAAAAAGACTCTTCCTCGATTCGATTGTATCATCACTAGGCAACCCCTTTTACCTCCGTCTTCCCGTTGTATTCGATCTCTTCATTATAGTTCGCTGTGCCCCCCCCCCCCCGGTTTGTACAGTGTAGGCGTAATCCCTTTGTAGGCACACATTCCCTTTTTGATTTCTAGGTACTGTCATTATTCCCTGTTATCATCTCGTTTCCGCTCCGCTTACTTTGTGAGGGTTCCTTGTTCGCATATTCTCTCTCGATTATTATTACGAGATTTCTTGTTGTGAGAGACCTCGTGTTTCTGACATATTCCTTCCCTTCCCTGATTACGGTCTTTGATTCTCTGATATTACTGCCTCTCCTTCCACTTCTTACATGTTGACTACACATACTTCATCCCGCACAAGATGGGTAATAATTGGTTTCTGAAATTTTAGTAGTTACGGAAATTCAAATTTGTTTGCGTTGTTGCGTTCAGATGATAAATCTCAGTTTTTTATGCATATCTTTCTCTAGTTTCTCTGAAATTGGTGCGAACCCGGAGTGTGCTCTATACTCTACTTGCTCATTTCGAAGAATGTGAGAAAATTGTCTGCGGAGGAGGAAGTTGTCCGTACTATTCTTAGAAATCCTCTTAGCAATCTCCCCGTCTCTTCATGTTGCCAGTCAGAGAAATAAGAAAATTTGCGAATTGCTAGATCTCATTTCTGGTCCAGTGAGCGAGATGGAATTGCGTTTACGGGAATATTTCATGACGGATCTGAGCTTTAAAGGGCATTGGATTTCCCCCCCCCCTCTGTGGCTGAAGATTTTGCGTTTTCTTCGCTTGTGTTTCTCGTATGGTTGCACAATTAAGAATCTGTCTCTTCATTTTCCCCTCGCAAGCCAGAGAGCGAGAAGATGAGATTCTTCATTGTGACTCATCACTAATGGCTACGGTATCAGCCTGTTAATGATGGCTATTTGTGTTGATGCCTAGTCAGCAGTTATCCCCCCTGACAGTCAAAGCGCTCGTCTGTTTTGCAGCTGTGCATGATCATCCCACTCTATTGACACTGACGAGGCTCTCTCGCGCGAGTGTTGTCTGCTCGATTCTCACGCGTGTTCTCCTGTATCTTATGCTCGCTTTATTCCTCTTCTTTATTTATTTACGCCATAGTCTTTGGTTCGGAGATTCTGTAGGGCTATCAGAGTGAAGAATGAGTCAATTCATTCCACGTGTTCTCTCATCAATTGTGCTGTTGAGAAAATGTGAGGAGTGAAGATCTTTACAGTCCTAATTTTGAACCCTGCCTGGTGTTCTATTTCAAAATTGCATCAGATTCTGTATGGAAGAGGCGGGCGAATTCACGGACGACGTCTGTCCGAAGTGTGCCAGAATCGCCGTGGAATTCCCGCCGAGGAGTGAGTTGCCATTATTTCTATTTTGTGTACTCACGCCCATTTCATGGAAAAATGAGACTGCTTGCCTTCCGATTTTTCCTCCATTCTAAATTAGGGATCACTCACTTCGAATTCATGTCAAATTCCAATCCCTCTTCTTATGAAGAGGCGGATTCTTCATGCTGACAGTCCTATCTCCTATTCTCAGATCCGTCCTTCCACTTCCGCTTCATAGCCGCCGTCTACTTCTGCGCGCTTCTCCCGCCCGAGTACTGCGCAGCCATGGGATACTACGGTATGTCAAGCATGGTTGATTGGAAACTGACTTTCCCCTCTTTCTTCGTACCTATTCAACAAAGTAGCAATTGGTCGCGTCAATGAAATTGTTGTGCGAAGCTACCAAGCAAATTTGCTTGTTTACATACCGTATCAGGAATCTTACTCTTGTTAGCTATGTACCGTGTTCTGAATATCGATCTTGGCAGGAATCGTGCTCTTCTCCATCTTCGGTAGAGGGCGGATATCGATCGGCGCGTACTGCAAGTGTCTCGGCGACGGCAAGTGTGAGTTCCAATATCTCTTTTTTTTAAAGTCTTACTATCAACAAAGGTAATGATAAAATACCTTTATCTGATTTTTCTGAAATAAAAACATGACAAGTCTTCCAATTACTCGATTCTCTGACACTAGGTTGTTGGCACAAATAATTCTTAGATTTTGCAAGAGTACGAATTCGAGCGTACTTTGTTGTCCAGTTACTCACAAAAAGTGATGTGTCATGCACGAATTTGCCGAAAATATCTTGCCTTTCCTGCATAGGGCACGATGATTCACCATCGCCTTGTTTTGACTCTCACTTTTCCCTCTCCTCCGAGTCTCGAAAACACTAGAAAGGGATGGGCAAAAGAACTGGTTTGATTGGAAAAGTGCTGATGATACATGGCTATGCAATCTCTCATTTCGCAAGGATCCCTCATCGGTCAGCGGAGGGGATCGATCTAAGCCCCGCCCCCTTTCCAGCCATCCTTCTCTCACTTCTCGATTGCGGTATCGCCATCGTTACCGTACTCTACGCTACCGTATCGAGGAAGTTTATCGGACTGGCGATAGGTGAGAAACGTCTCTTCATTTCTCATTATTTCTGGCGAGTTTGACAGTTTGAGGGAGAAGCAACCCCTGAAATCTAAACAGCGCACATTGATCAGTTTGGGGCTGTTCCATTTTCGAATAATCTAGCGATTTCGATAGGTCGAAAATGCTCAAATCTGTTCAGAAGAGCTCACCAAGCTGCTCTACGCTTCGTTGGACGCGTCGATAAACGCCAACTCGACTACTGTACTCTGATGATTACGGTAAGTTTTCCAAGGGAAATCGATTAGTCACAACCGTACTCTGCCTTATTCCCAGAACGAGTGAGTGTGAGTAGGCAGACCCCACATCATTCACCCGTGGCGTCCTGGTCCCAAGCGTGATATGGTAACAGTCTATCATTCCTCAATACTCCCTCATTTCCTCTGACCGACGAGAGATCATGGAGAAACGAGAGACCCCTAAAGTTGTTGTTTGTTGTGGTGATAAGATCAGTGATCCCAGCACGTTTCCTGCCCTTTTGCACGTGCTCCCAATCGATAATCTGACGCAAACAAGGGGAGAGCCGGTAGATCACCCCGTCTCTCCCCCTCTTCCCTTCCCCTCGCTCCCTTCCCTCATTCATTCACTCATCACTCCATCCCCACTACTCACCCCTCCTCCTCTCTACCTCTCTACTCCTACTGCCCAATCGCAGCCATGTGGTCGACCTCGCTGCCTGCTGCAGCTGCAACTGCAGCAATGGTGCTGCTCGCACTCCCACGCACAGGTATGCAACGGGCATTCGGTATCTGGAAATCGTAGTCTGGTTGTTGTCTTGCTTACTAGTTGTTTACTTGTCTCGTTTTGCACGAATGGTAGGATGATCGTTGAGAAATAAGGGCTTGTGGTTTGTTATGTGGTCATATATTTTAGTGTTAGGAAGCGCTTTGCGGGCCCAATTGCCAATAATGGGGATAAATGGGCGTGCTTGTAATGTTTTGATGTTGTTTACGTGTTAGGAAGCACTTTCTGATAAGGCCGGGGCAAGTCTGTGTTGTTCGCATTTATCAAACGTGTTGGGAATCACTACCCTTTCGATTGCTAAAACGCTCTTCTTTTTGTATTGCATACAACTTGTTTACGCGCTTGGGAAGCGCTTCCCTCCCGGTTCTTTCGCCCTTTTGTAATTCACTTCCCATTTTTCAGTGACATCGTCTCCCTACCCGTCTGGCTCCTCCCCTCTCTCCTCCTCATCTCCCTCCTCCTCCATTGACTGCTCCTCTCGCTCGGATGGCTTCTACGCCACGGGCTGCTCCAGCTCGTTCGTCGCCTGCACAGGAGGTCGCCCCATCGCAATGGTCTGCCCCGCCGAACTCGTGTACGATGAGGATAGACAGGTACGGTAGTCTGGGGGATACGGTAAGCTAGGGTAGTTATTGATTGCTGGGCTCTCATCATGATGGTTACTGTAGCTTCAGTGTCCTTGCAGTGTGGGTACGGTGGTGGTGGACCTGTGCTTATAGTAGTTATTGATGAAGGGCAAGTACGGTGACTTGAGGATACGATAGACATGGGTACGGTAGCTGACCCTTATCGATTGCAGAAATGCGAGTACCCGGGCAACGTGGTCGCGTGCGGCGGCGAGGCGCCCGTGGAAGGTACGGTAGAAGAATATCGATCGGATTTTTGATGGCCTAATTGCAGGCTCTGGCATCGAGGAGGGTTCCGGCTCTGGTGACGGCTCTGGCGAGGGATCGGGCGTTGAGGGATCCGGAATCGAGGGATCCGGCGAGGGCTCGGGCGAGATTGGTCGGTTACGGTGGCCTGTATCCATTAGCTACCGTACTCCTCCTTCAGACATCTCTGGTGCATGCGAATCGCGCGCCGACGGCTTCTACGCGCTGGAAACGTGCGGCGAGCAGTTTGTCGGGTACGGTACTCAGGGGATACTGTAGCTCGATTGAGCGACAGTACTCGTGTTGATACGGTAATCAATCGATAATCCTTGCAGTTGCTCTGGTGGAGTCGCCTGGAGGATGGGCTGTCCCGCCTCGCTCAAATACGACGAAAAGGCACAGGTACTACGGTAGCAGGAGGATACTGTAGTCGTGGCGTACTGTATCTTACCGTTTCGTATTCCAGATCTGCGACTACCCTGGTAACGTGGCTGGCTGCGCCGAAGCCGAGGAGGGCTCGGGCGAGGAAGGTACGGTAGCTGGCGCGAGTGTTGATTGATCGATTACCTTCTCAGGTTCTGGCATCGAGGAGGGCTCCGGCGAGGGCTCGGGCATCGGGGAAGGATCGGGAGAGGGATCCGGAACCGGCGAGGAGGGCTCCGGCACCATTGACGGCTCCGGTGCAATTGACGGCTCCGGCTCTGACGCAATCGACGGATCCGGCTCTTACCCCGAATCTGATGTGACCATCGAGGAGGAGCAGGAGATCGACACGGAAGGTACGGTAGCCGTGTACGGAATCTTGATTATTGATTGATATCTGCAGAAATGATCGTGACGCCCACTGGCCGTGTGATTGAGCGCGAGCAAGATGTGAAGGAGATCGAGGCTGAGGGTACGGTAGTCCGGTTGGGACAGATTATTGATTTATTGCCCTTTTCAGATGACATCATCGACGACAACAACAGCGTCGTGGTCGAGGAGGCGAAGGAAGACGACACGGTGGAAGAGTATGAGGTGAGTTGATCTTTGATCTCTTTGAGATGTGATCTTTGATCTTGGCAGGTGGACGACAATACTGAGGCCGTGTCCGGTCCGTCTAGCACTGAGAACACCGTAGTCGCGCCCGCCCCGACCGATGCAGCACCCGCTACTGCAGCAGCTACGGCCGCAGCCCCTCTCTATGATGACGTCGATGGTGAGTACAGTGGGGATACGGTAGATACAATGGCCAAGGCGTAACGTATCTACTTCTTCTTATTTCTCCCATACACTACCCGATGCAGTACAGCGCAGTACAGTATCCCCTCTGGGCACTTCTTCGGTTTTTGGCCCAGCCTATCCTCGCAGAGCATCCCCTCCCTATCATTCTCATGCCCTACTCCCACCACATTGAGTGCGGTCGTAGCCTGGGCCAAAAACAGAAGTCCCCCCCCCCTCTGGACCAGATCCGGGAATCGTTTAAGAACCGTGAAATAGCAAAATCTGTATTCTGCAGACACACCGTCGTGCGCCGGTCGCGGGGACGGCTTCTACGCTCGCGGATGCTCGTCGGAGCTGCTCGCGTGCTCCAATGGCATCGCCCACATCATGCCCTGCCCCGCCGGACTCGTTTTCGATGAATCCAACCAGGTATAGGGGGAGGGTTACGGTGGGGGGTAGGGTAGAGGGTTCCAGTAGTTTTGTACCGAGAAGATTTGGTACCTATGGGGACAGGGAAGCTGAAAGATGTCTTGGAAGATGTCCATTTCTCGATTCGCCCTCATCGTAACATTACCGTACCTCCTCCCCCTCACAGATCTGCGACTACCCTCCGCACGTGGCTGCATGCTCGCAGCGCGACCAGCTACTGACGGACGACAGTCTGCTCACGACCGGAGACGAGCCGAAGCCGCATCCGGAGATTCCGCGCGCCAGAGATGTGAGTGCTAATTGTCGGTCCCGGCCCTCCTAATTGACGGCCCCTTGCAGTCTGAGGCGGCTCCCGATGCGACCGTTGCTGCGCCCACGACGACACCCGTCGGACCGACTGTGACTGCTGCAGCTGCTTCTGCCTATGCTGCAACTGCTGCAAGCCCCGTCGCTGCTGATGGACCGAGAAAGAGCAGAAGTGAGTGTAATCATTGATCTTTGAACTCTGAACTCAAAACAGATTGCTGTGAACTAACAAGAAGAGCATTCGCCTCGCATCTTCCGTATTGATCTTTGGTCCCTACTTTGAAAATAAATTGGGACTAGTGATTTTTTTTATATGTCAATTTGTGCAGGAGACGCTCGTTGCAAGTCGTCGGACGGCCTCTTCTCGCTCGATTGCTCCACCGAGTTTGTCATGTGCAGAGGAGGAGTGGCGACCAAGTTGGAGTGCGGCGAGGCTGAGGCCTTCGATGAGAGCTCCCAGAGGTACGGTGGGGGGGGGTGGAGGTGTTCGGTTGAGGATAAGTTTACTGTAGCGAGCTCCCAGAGATACGATAGATGCTAGGGGTTACACTGGATGAGGTTACGGTAGCATTCCTTGCTGTATTGTGCTGAAGACGCTACTTGGGCTACGATATCTATTTCGCGTTGCCTGCCGTATGATTCATTCTTTAAAGACTTCATAGATTGGCTGAGGTTTACGATAGGCAGGCAGTTCGGTGGGTCATGATCATACTTTCCTTTCAGTTGCCTGCCGCTCGCCCGTCATCCTCTCTGCTTCACTCACGCGATTCAGAAGGATGACGTCATTGACGATGACGTGCAGATGATGAAGGAGAAGGACGACCAGGCTGATCTGCAGATGCCGGTGAGTAGTACGGTAGGATGGGTACGGTTTGATGGGTCGGCTAGATAATTTCCGTATTCCCTTCAATTCCCTTTTATGGCTATAGCAGGGGCTCGGTAGTTGGTTCGATAAGCCATATCAGTTATGTATTTCGCTACGCAGACTATTAGCAACAGATTGGTGTGATCAAACTGCAAGGTTTCTGCATCTGACTGATTATCCCTCTCAATCTAGAGCGAACTGTGATCAAAAGCTGTAGCTGACTGATTACGGTAACAATTTCTGGCACTTTTCTAGTTCCGTACTAGGCCCCGCCCCTCCGCCCCCTTCCCCCACACGCTCCTCCCTCATCCCTCCCCTCCCACTCGTCTTTTGCAACATTTGGGGAGGAGCGACGGGCGAGAGAGTGATAGAGAATATTAGAGAGTGCGAGAGCGACCCTCTCCCCCTCCCTCCCCCTACGCTCTCCTACCCGTCGCGACTAGCATGCGCTCTCCCTATAACCCCCCTACGCTCTCTCCTCTCGCCAATCGGGCGGTACACTGTACCTATGCCAGATTGTTTGCCGCTTGTGCGGCTTTTTTGGAGTGTCTCCTACGCCCTCAAAGGGGCAGGTAGGAGGCGGGCTCCACCCCTCCCCTCCATTGAGGGGAAGGGGTGGAGTCAAGGGGGTGTGGCCTAGTACGGAACTAGAAAAGTCCCCAATTTCTCAGATTGATCACTCGTTCGCGTGCTCGTTCGAGGGCGCCCGTGCCGAGTCGCCGTGCGCCGATTGGTTCCGTCTGTGCGAGGGAGGACGAGGCATTGAGATGTACTGCCTCCAGGGACATCTTTTCGATGGAGAAACGGCAAAGTGAGTGAGGGGATGGTGGGATACTGTAGGACACTGTACTGTCGGTCAATTCAGTTGAGGGGTTCGGTAGGGTACTGTAAGATGGTTCGGTAGGATACTTTAGGATACTGTACTGTTGGTCAATTAAGGGGATAGGATACTGACCAAGTGAGTTGAGGGGTTCGGTAGGGTACTGTAAGATGCTTCGGTAGGGTACTGTAAGATACTGTATTGTAGGTTGAGCGAAACAAAGGGGGTACGACAAAATACAGTCAAGGTACGGTATCCAATCAATCGACACTCCTTGCAGATGCGTTCCGGCCGGTCAACTCGCTCACTGCCAAGCACAGTAATCACTTCCATTCGAGGCAACAACTGCTCCATGACCACCCACATGATCCATTCCCCATGTGACATTGATTGTTTTATTTTAGCCATAACTTGCTAAGCTAATTGACAGATTGATAACTAATTGATTGATAAACGCTAATTTGTATGACCGTTGATTGACCGATGCTACTCCACAGATGAGATCCATGGGTGTGAAGGGGAATCTGTAACGGTGGAAAGGGGGCAGCCATATTTGTCCTTGTGCTTTGAACACACATCCTTTGCCATTACAATTCTCAAGTTAAGAAAATACATTTGGAAGACGAGAAGGAATAATTCAACTCGATCAGAGCCTATTTCAGCCATTCTTTAATTTGCACGTAAATGCTCTAATATCTCCTCAATCCTCTTGTCTCTTCTTCATTATCTCTTCTGCTTCTCCCTCTCACCATCCATTCCCTTCTCGTTCCCTCATCGCGAGTGGTCATTCGACCCTCCCCTCGCTTCCCTTCCCACTCTGCATGAGCATTGGACGAACCATCGAGATCATCGATCAAGGTAACCGGCATGAGGATCCTACCGTAGCCCCGATACTACTCTTGGGGATCCTACCGTATCCCTCGCTGAGGATCCTAACCCCGATACCCTACGATTTTTATTCTACCGTAATCTGCTCATTGTCAGTTCACGAACCAGAAGAGGATACGGTAGCCTACTCGGAAGACATGTCTGAAGCAACGGACATTGCCATACTCATCATCATCATCGGCATGCTCGTTGTCGCACTCTACCACATGTACAACAAGACTGTGGTGAGGATTACGGTAGTTGTGGGATGCTGTAGGAAGACGGATTACGGTAGTCATAGACAGGAATCCCTCCTTGTCATACTACGGTAGTCATACTGTTGAAAGATTTACGATAAAAGGACGAGCGTGTTCAGTTATCGATTTGCAGAAAACGGAGACTGCTCTCGGCATCGCACTCAGACTGCAGGATGACCTCGATAGGGACGCGGCTGCAAGGGAGGCCAATGACAGAGATCGTGTGAAGGTACGGTGGACAGGGTACTGTATCGGGGGATTGATCGCGAACTGAAATGTGAGGATGGGGGATAGTATGTCGGCTAACAAATGGAGAATTTTTAAAAAAAGTAGGCGAAGAGAGTACGGTATCAATGGGGTACAGTATCAACGAAACAATCGATAATTGATCTTATTTGAGGAAGCAAAGAATGTGCTTCGTCTACTGGAGAAGTATGACAGAAAGAAGAGGAGAAAATCAATGGAAGACACTTCGACTGAAATCAGCACTGAAGATAAGAAGGGAAAGAAGAAGAAGAAGAGAAACCCATTTGGAAGGGTGAGAGGAGGAGATCAAAGATCAATCTGACAATGTTATTCAGGTCGTTCTATCGGTCACTGAGGGCGGCTACAAGATTCCGTGGGTGGAGGGAAACGGCAAATTGATCGAACTCGGACCCGGACTGGTCAAGAATATGCTCGCGTAAGGATTACGGTAGATTGTGGATACTGTAAGGAGGGATCAATTTTCACTACGGTATTGAATGCAGCTGCAATACTATGTTACGGTACACTGTTATGGATGGGCTAGGGAGGGTTACTGGGGTACTGTATCGATACCGTAATCAATCGATTTCAGGCCCAGTCAGGCGACTCCTCTCCGCTGCGCGCCTCCAAGAAGGGAGAAAGTGGTGAGGGCACACTCTCTCGATTCCGCGTGCTCTCTCGCTCTGTCTAACCAGCGAGAGATCATATGAAATTGAGAGAGCCAGATCAGGAAGATTAAAAATCGATAATTTCAGGGCTAATCGAGGACTTCGTATTGTAGTAACAAGTCCACATCCACGTTTCGATAAAAGTTGAAACAAAGGAGAAATTCTCATGAGCAAACACACTGAATATTTTCTGTTTCTTTATCTCACATGATTTTTTTTCAAATCAATAAGAGATGACTTTGTTTCGACTCTGAAGTTCAATAACTGGCACTATTTGCTTTGTTAATCTTGGGAAAATGTTGTACGGGACCCGCTGACATATCTAACGGATATTAACCGGCTGAGAGGGCTAATATTCTCCCCCCGACAACATCTTCTAGTAAACACTGGCAGGTCAGCTTCCCCGTCCGATTAGACGTGAGTGCCATCGATTTGTTTGGCTGTCCGCTTCCTTCGTCTCTTCATTTCCCACACTCTCTCGCCGCTCTCTGACCGGCGAGAGAGCATGCGAAACGGAGAGACCGCCATGTTTGCCCAGTGCACACCTTCGCACTCTCTCTAGTAACTATACTCTCTCGCCGGTCAGACGGAGCGAGAGAGCGTGGGGAAATGGAGAGAGTGCTCACGTTCCTCGCTCCCTTCAGTAAAGGGAATGGCCGGGCAGCGAGGGTCATCTTGACTCATTCCTCTCCCTTGAAGGTTCCCCTTCCCTCCCTTCCCTGCCTCGTTCTCTGACATTTGAACTGGTCCGATCGATCAGCTGTACTATTCTGTAGAGAAATAGTCTTGCCCATTTCTAATCGATAAAAAGTGAAAGCTTTTCGAATTCTTCTGACAAGAAACCGTACCGATGGAACAAGAACACTTTTGTGTTTTGATCTTTCGAATGTACTATTTTGGCATAACACAACACATTGTTGTTATGAGTACATTGTTCTCTACTCGCCACTTTGTGAATAGGATTCCCCGTCTTTTCTGTTACATCACGCGCACTTTTCTGATGGACAGAACATAGGAAACGTTGTCATCTTTCTTATCAAACTGTCCTCTTTCTCACCTCATCCCCTGTCGCTTTCCATTGCGTAACAGTTGGGTGCTCTGATCCCATGTGCTCCATTCGACTCATATTTTGTATTATGCTAGATGTAACATTGGATCCTTGGCACCTACGTAGCGCTCAAGGCCCATTGGGAACTTCTCTGTTTTTTTGCCCAGGCAACAACAGCTCCGAATGTGTAAGGGTTGGGGAATGAGAATGGTAGGGAGGGGATACTGTGCGAGAAATAGCTGGGCCAAAAAACAGAGAAGTACCGCCCATTGCACTGATACAGACCGAGAGCATCCCTGTGCACATTTTGGTAGATATTAGTTTTCGCTCAAGCCGTTCGGTCGATAGAGCGGCCGAGAGATTTTGTAAAATGAAGAGACAGCTCCGTTTCGCCCGGTGTGCTGCTATGTTCGAATACGATAAGGATATACGATTGCCCAATTCAAACTTCATCCCGCACACTTTCCACACTACACCATTGCCACTCGTGGGTGCATCCCTGACTTCAATGGAACTATTTCACACTGGCGCCAGTCTAGTCTTTCTCAACGAAACAACCTCTAGTTTCATCAGATGAAACTTTTCCTCGGATAAATTGATAGTTCTGTGCGCTCTCGATTTTCCATGCTATCTCGCTGTTTCAGATCAACGAGAGAACAGACTGAATGAGAAGAGTCATCCCATTCTTTTTTATCACTTGCATTTCGCAAACACCCTGATAAGGTTCTATAGGGATAAAAAGCAAGCTTGCGAATGTTTTCGATACAGTTAGGATCACAGCGTGCGAATAGAGCAGCTACTTATATTTCCTCTCTAATATTATTGCACGACATTTCGTCCTTCCAAATTCTATGAGGATAAATGATCGATCTGTTCCACTTTTGCCTAACCCGAACTGCACAGTTCCACTTCTCAATGAATTCCTTGTTCCTTAACTTTCCTTAACTGTTCCTTAACTCCTTAACTCCTTTAACTTAATTCTTTAACTGTTGCTAAAACATGAAACGTTGAACGAGCCTATACATTCGGATTGTCTCCCGTATCTCCAATTTGGTGGCATTCACGATAACTAATCCACCTCCCATCTCCAGTCATGCGGTTGTTACTCCTCGCCGTCATTCTGCCGTCCCTTGCGCTATGCTCCACAGTGGACACGCCATTCGGAGAGATCGAGGGATTCGAGCACATCACTGAACAGGGTATGCATTTTTAATTGGAAATCGGGACCCTTCTTTATTAGATACGAAAGCTGCATCTCATGCATGTCTGTACTATGTTGAATTTGAAACGGAAAGAAGCTGAGGGATGGTTTGAGATAATTAATTCCCTCATTTCAGGAATTCCCACCCATGTCTTCCTGGGCGTACGCTACGGTCAAGCACCCGATGTACACGGACGATTCAAGGTTGCTTATTCGTCCTGTATTTTATGAAAAAAATCTATTTGGCACATCTTCAAAATCGATCATTTTTGAACAGTGCTTTTTGATCTCATTCTGATTGAAAATAATATGTTTCAGAAACCAGAAATGGTCGAAAAATGGGCGCCGTTCCTCCATTCGGCCAAGCACTTTGGCGCTGCATGCATCCCGTTCACGGAGACGTTCCTCATCCCGGTTAGTTGATCTTTGATCTTTTATCTCTGCCTCGAGTGAGTTGATCTTTGAACTCGATGACGTCATGAATTCCAGGACGAAAACTACTCGGAGGACTGTCTGTTTATGAACATTATTACGCCGACGCTGTCGGTGAGAATTTGATTGAAGAATATTATAAATATAGAATAATATTATACATATAGAATATTTTTTTCACTACTCGTGCGCTGTTTCTATCCAAGCATTGAAAAAAATCCTCATTCACCACAATGAGGATTCTTCTCTTAATGCAAAGCTCTCAATCGAGGATGATTTAAAATCATTAAAACTAATCATTAATTCAGGGCAAAGATCTGCCCGTGTTCGTCTTTATCCACGGTGGAGGATTCGAGATCGGAGCGAGCAACAATTATGGGTACGGGTATTTACACTCGCCGACATAAGTCAATGCCAACTTTTTCAATTCCATGTATCTTTTAAACCAGAAAAGCAATAAATTTGATATTTGGAGATTACCTAGAAAGGATGAAGATCAATATTTTCCACATAAAACGGAATATCAAAAAAATCGATTTTATTGCATAGTGATGACGCAATCGACGTGCATTATTTTGAAGAATCATTATTCTTAGGAGGATTTTTTCTAACTCCTCAAACTTTTTATGCATAGACGTATGAGCGAGGGCTACCCAGAAAAAAAGTTTCAAGTTGCTGCCGCTTGCTGCAGCGGCTGAAGAGTTGCTGCAAAATCAGGGTCGAATTTTCATAACTCAGCTCCCAGACGTGCTAGATACTCGTTCTAAGGATCATTCTGCGTCATATCACGAGTAATTAATATCCTGAGAGTATGGTCGAGATTGACCGCCGTTTACATTTTTGAAACTCAAAAATCACTTTTCAGATGACAAAAGTTTGACGATTTGCCATTCCAAGGGTGATTTTTGTAGACAGGTGGTTTCGGTGCTGGAACATAGCAAAACCATCCACGAGGAAACGATCAACTTTTTAGAGCAATTGCTTAACTCTCCGATCTGTTGTAATCGACTTACGGAGGCACACTCAATTTGAAGAGTGCCAAATTTTGAAGAGAAATTCTCTTCAATTTTTTTTCTGGCGGACGAATTAAGTCCATACTTGGCCAAAAAATCAGCCACCCTCACATTATTATCGTCACACATTTTCAGATCTGCAACTCGGTTAGAAAGAAAAATATGCCAGCGCAAACTTGGCGAATCGAAATTTTCCAACTAAGTGTGCCTCCGGAAATCGATTCCCGCAGGCTGGAAAGTGTTCGTAGTGCTCTAAAAAGTTGATCACTCACTCATACATACTTTTCCAACATTCCTACGCTATTCCCATATTTTCACAAAATTCACTCATGGAATGGTAGATCGTCAAACTTTTGTCATCTGAAAAGTGATTTTTGAGTTTCAAAAATGTAAACGGCGGTCAATCTCGACCATACTCTCAGGATATTAGTTACTCGTGATAAGACGCAGAATGATCCTTAGAACGAGTCTCTAGCACGTCTGGGAGCTGAGTTATGAAAATTCGACCCTGATTTTGCAGCAACTCTGCAGCCGCTGCAGCAAGCGGCAGCAACTTGAAACTTTTTTTCTGGGTAGCCCTCGCTCATACGTCTATGCATAAAAAGTTTGAGGAGTTAGAAAAAATCCTCCTAAGAATAATGATTCTTCAAAATAATGCACATCGATTGCGTCATCACTATGCAATAATATCGGTTATTTTTGAATTCCTTTCTAGGTAATCTCCAAATATCAAATTTATTGCTTTTCTGGTTTAAAAGATACATGGAATTGAAAAAGTTGGCATTGACTTATGTCGGCGAGTGTAGTATGATTATATTTTGAAATGCCATATTAAAGGGGGAGGGGCACGAATATCTGGCTAAGTGTGTTCTCTATGTCAGATGATGTGGCATGAGCACCCTATACCACTTTCGAAACTCGCATGTTTTCAATTTTCGTTTGAACTGAGATATGGCCAATTGGCTGGGTGCCAAGGTCCCCTGATCGTGCAGGCAACGAGAGAGGGAGAGAAGAGTAATGAAGAGACGGCGCATGCAAATCGACGTGCGCCGCTCGCCTATGATAATTGAGCCAGCATTCGTGCCCCACCCCCTTTAAATTCCTCAGAAAAATCATAACATTGTGATTTCTGAAAAAGCAAATAATTTATTTTCAGTTACAAGCGACTCGCCGAACGCGTGGCTTCTGAGGGAATCGTGGTCGTTACGATCAACTACCGATTGGGATCATTCGGTTTGGTCTTTGATCTTTTATCGTTTACAATTTGTCCTTTGCCTTGGACGCATCACATTCACAGTATCTGATGATGCACAGTTTCCTACTTGAGAGAAATTGTTCTACAAATATTGCAACAAATCTATTTTGATTGCATCGTTCTTTTTAAGGTTTCTTCTCCCTCGGAGACTCCATCTCACCGGGAAACATGGGACTGTGGGATCAGACGCTCGCCCTGAGGTTCCTGCATGAGGTACTTATTCATGATGTATCCCGATTTGGAAACTTGATGCAATTTGTAAAAGTTCATTCGAGTATTCCTAAAATTCTCTTTTCCCAGGTCCTTCCCTCCTTCGGCGGTGACTCTTCCCGTATCACAGTTGGTGGCCACTCGGCCGGTTCTTGCTCTGCTTCAGCCCTGCAGTTCTCTCCCCATTCAAATAGTCAGTGATATAATGCAAAAAAAGCGTGTAGGTCAGAGACTGAAGCATAATGGGGGAAATGAAGAAAACACGCAGTGACAATTGTACAAGATCAAATGATACAGGGAAAGCAGCAACAATCTAAACTGTTACCATTCAGCTCTGTTCTCGCAAGCGGTCCTCATGTCTGGTAGCACACTGTCCGAGTTCTCCCTATCGCAGTCGGTTGTGGAGGAGAGCAAGTACGGTTTCTCGTCTTTTTTGTACTGATAACAAATCACAATGACAAAATCATCATCATATCAAAACACAATAACAATAACAATAACAATGACAACAAAACAATCTCAGGAAACTCGCCGAGGAACTCAACTGCATGTCCAAATCAACGACGAAGACCCTCGATTGTCTGCAGGAGCGATCAGCCCACGAGATTATCCAAGCCGTAGACAAGATTGTAGGGTGTTTTGATGTTATTGTTTTGAAAATATGCGAAAACATTATAGGGCACGACGCGCCGCCACACCAACATCCTCAAGTTCCATCCGCGGTTTGACGGTAAGCCAGAATTCTTTATATTGACAGCATCCACTGACCTTTCCTAGTAACGCATATTTTTTCCCTGAACAAAGTAAGTAAAATAAGCGAACATTAAATGACAAGGAATAATGAGGAGAATTACAGAAAAAATAGTATCTTGATTGCAGGCGAGTTCTTCCCTTACTCCATCGAGAGACTGGCGAAGGAATCCCCGAGGAAGAGGACACTGTCCGGAGCGACGGATCAAGAAAGCGCCATCTTCGGTATAGTCTTGACATATCTCTTTTTTTATTTTTTTATAAATTGAGACATCAAAACGAATTCCATGTCAGTTTCTACATGGTTAGGTGAGGTAAAACAACTTTCCTGATCGTCTTCCTCGTTTCAGTCCTCTACGAAGAACTGTCCTTCCTCACTGGTCTTGCCCTCTCCAAACCCAACTGGGCAACCTACTCGAGGGAGGATCTCATCGACTTCATCGAAACTGTCGTTGTCACGGATAAGGTACGAATATGGAGACCCCATAAGGAATAACATATCCTACTCGGGCAACCAAGAAGTTACTTCTCACTTGTGTGCACGAAGATGTTAACTTTTGCCACGATCAGCTCCTGAATTTTTCGATTTCGCACGCTTGTAGATCCTTGAAAATTACAAAATTCAGGAGCACCACGACTCGGCATCGGCCTTCCGTCGCCATCTAATCGATTTCTACGTGGAGAAAGAGGAGAAGAAGGGCGATGCGCAGTTCTATCTCCAGAGATTCTCTGATGTTAGTAAAGGTGCACTGATTCGATGTCATCGAAAGGCGTGATTGAAAATCTTTTTTTTTATTGAACACTGATAGACATTCATCGACATTATTGGAAAGTCCTGATTACTCTAATTCAATGATGTTCATTAGCATCAAAAATTATCATTTCGCGCAGAATTTTCCTGGAGAGATTGCATTGAAATTAAGAGAAGATCAAACATTTTATTACTTTAAAATTGTTGAAACATTTCAGTTGGCCTCCGACCTACAGTTCCTCATTCCACTCTACCATGAGATCCAGATCAAGTTGGCAAACAATTGGTCCACTTTCCTCTACATTCTGCAGCACACCGCCAAGGATTCGCCCAGGGATGAGCTGCCCGTGAATGGTAGGTCGCTTTTCATTGATATTTTCCACATTTTTATATTTTTTATACTTTTATATTTTGTGAAATCACAGTTGAATCCCCATCACAGGTGCTTTCCACAGCGACGAGCTGGCCCATTTCACTGATAGCAACGGATTCTACCCAGTGAAGGTAAGGCTCATTCCGAAAACTGCATTGAATCAAGATTTCAATTTTTGCACATTTTTAGGAAGGAGATGATGAATTCGAGTCGTGTGGTGTCAACTTTGCCACTGCGCTCGTGAACTTCATCAAGAATGGGTACGTTGTCCTGCTCTGGTAAAAGTTTCCTAGTAGGATCACAGTTGGGAGGCCACTTTCCTAGCAGAAACACAGTTTTTTACCAGAGTGAGCCTTTACGCCTTTACGTAGATGCGCGAAGCTCAATACTCAAAGCGTGATCACCGTTTCATGAATAGTACTTTCAAATACTAATTGTTTCAGTGACCCCTCCTCCCCTGCTTTCTCGTGGCCGCCCGTCACCAAGGAACGTCCCTTCCAGCACGCATCCATTACTGCAAAGATGGCAATGAAGTGAGATTGAAACCCAAGCAATATTGAGCTATACAGACAAAAATGAAGCACGCAGATGCTCAATTTATTACCAGCTAGAAAGGACTACATTTTTCAAATAGTGTAACTCTATTTTACGTACGCATTATTTTCAGGAAAGAAGCGTATCGCTCGGACGCCGCCCGTCTCTGGCTTGAGTCCGTTCCTCAATCAGTATCGGGAGAACTGCTGAGAAAGACGAGATTGCCCGGCGCCGAAGCAATTATTGTTCACACCGAATTGTAGATATGACAAGATAGCTTATGGTTCAAAGACTCCGTGGAAAGTCTATGAATTTCACTAGTTCTCTTCACTCCTCGACCATTCCCGTGCAACAAAAAGACTTATTCCCGTATTGCGCACTCAACTGCGCAGCCAACCTTGTAGATATCATTCATCCATATTTATTCTTCAACTCATCTTATGAACCGAGTATGCTGCTCTGAATTATTACTTATCAATACGGTACTCCTTGTAAATCTCAGCGATAAATCGTACTCACAGTTGAATACATTTCAAAAATAACAGTTGCAACGAACCTCGTTTGAATTTCACAGTGCTAGAAATTTTGTGGATAACATCTGAAATGGAAGAAGAGATTAGCTGGACTACCGAACTGAAGGCCTTGAATAATCACAGGCAAACTTTTTATGTGAAATGATGGTAAAATTTTAATTGATTAAAATCACAAGAGGTGTGTGATGTTTGTGTTAGGCAAGGTCAGTCGATTCGCTCGTCTAGTAAGAGAGAAATCGAGCGCTTATCAGGTCAGTTCCATCGAAGAAGGAAAGATAAGAGTAACGATGACCATTCGAATGCATGACATTGGGTCAGAATATCATCTATCATAGTTCTTTCCATCCGATTGGCGAGTGAATGTGTGAAACGAATTCAATGGCGACGCAGCGCCGATTTCACTGTTCATTTGCATTCTCTTTCGCTCCGAGTAAAATCATTACCTTGATTTTAGCATGTTACTGTTATTATCCCTATTTCTTCCCTCGCTCTCGCTTTCCACGATTGTCAGTACACCCTTTGGAGAGATCGTTGGATTCGAGCATTTGACGGAGAAAGGTGAATCTTTTACGGATGCTTTTCCTCGTTTTATGTCTACAAATTGCTATAAATCATAGAAGCGTTTCGCACAAACATGGCTTGAAAGCAACCAAAGGATGAATTTAAAGGTATTCCAACACAAATCTTCCTCGGCATTCGCTATGGACAAGCAACGAATGGCAGCAGAAGATTTGAGGTTGTGTTTACTTGAAATAAAGTATGTTAGTTTGGCCTACCTTACTACTGGAACTATAGCAATGGAGTGTCGAATCACATGGGCCGTGAGCGTCCATCCAAAATATATTTAAAAGATTGAAAATTGCAGTTTTTTTTATTTCAGAAACCAGAAATGGTGGAAAAGTGGGCACCGCAACGCATTTCTGCAAAGAGATTTGGAGATTCATGCAACTCATTCACTGCATCACATGTTCCTGTAGGTTTTCCTCGTTTATTCGAGATTCGCACAGTTTTCAATCTGTAAGAGAAGCGAGAGATCACGAGGACAATCATTAAATGCCAGATCAGACCCAATGATTTCTGCAATCAATTCATTTTAGGACACGACCTACTCTGAAGACTGCCTCTTCATCAACATTATCACGCCTAAAATTGGGGTTGGCCATATATTCGTTTAGCTTCAAAATGACCGATTGCAGAAAGCGAATCTTCCGGTATTTTTCTACATTCATGGAGGATTCTATGAGGCCGGATCGAGCACGTACTTCGGGTGAGGAAGAATCGTACCCATTATCCTGCCTTAAAGAAGGCGTCCCACGAACCGCGCGGGCGACTATGCAAAGTTAGGAATGAGAGGGACGCTCTCCTCATTCCGCACGCTCTCTCGCTCGTTGCCTGCTTTTCAGGGTCACTTGGCACGCAGCCAATTGCTCATAACTCAGTTCAAACGAAAAATGGTGACTTGGGAGTTTCGAAAGTGTGATCGGGTAACAGCGACCTACCACCTCACATCGAGTACTCAGTTAGCCAGATATTCGTGGGACGCCTTCTTCAACACAAAGCGATCCGCACTCTACTACTCTTCCGAGAAGGTTCATATGTACATGAAAAATGTGCGTTTTCAGATACAAAACTCTAGCCGAGAAGGTTGCTTCGGAAGGCATCGTTGTGGTCACGATCAACTATCGGCTGGGACCCTTTGGTGAGACCTTTGAGTCACAGAATGAAAATTTGATCATAAATTTTCAGGTTTCCTCTCGCTCGGCGATTCTTCAGCGCCAAGCAATATGGGTCTGTGGGATCAAACGCTGGCTTTGCGATTCGCCCGCGAGGTTAGTAGTCGTTTCTTCGCGGACGCCTTTTATTCTGAGCGTCCTTAGTTTCTATAGATGGTGATTAGAATCACGTGTGAATGGGAAGATAAAATTCAATTGGTAAAAACAGATTCATTGTGAAACTTGATAAATACTGACATTGACTAACTAACACTCTACTCCAGCTCCTGCCCTCCTTCGGTGGCGATATCTCTCGGATCACAGTCGGCGGGCACTCCGCTGGGTCAGCCTCGGCGTCGGCGTTGCAATTCTCACCTCACTCGAACAGTGAGAAGTTTTTTCTTTGGGCATGGTTTTCTCAGACATGCAACACCATTGAAAATGGATAGGCACAAATGAATTGCAGCTCTCTTCGCTCAATCGATTCTCCTATCGGGCAGTTCACTGGCTGAATTCGCACAGTCCGAAATGGTCGTAGAGGAGAGCAAGTAAGATTTCACTCCTGCCCTTCTCACTTCACTTTTTTATTCGAGCTCGTGGATCCCAAAAAAATCAAAATAAGAATAGTATTTTTTATAATAACTATTTTTGACTTGAAATTCTCAAAGATTCAGTAAACGACAGGCAGACTCAATTCACCGTAAGAATTTAAAGGGGAAAGGGCATCATCCGCGCGGTCGACTATGCAAAGTGAGAAATTAAAAGCGCGTTCTCCTCATTTCGCACGCTCTCTAGCTCGTTGCCTGAAAAGCAGGGTCATTTGGCACACAACCAATCGCCCATATCTCCGTTCAAACAAAAATTGAAAACATGGGAGCTTCGAAAGTGTGATAGGGTAACAGGGGTCCATCATCTGACATCGAGAACTCAGTTAGCCAGATATTGATGCCTATCCCCCTTTAATCTTATTCAGAGAACTCCTACGCGAGTTCGGCTGTCCCGTGACCTCTCCTCAACTCGGTCTCGACTGCCTCCGACAGCGAACACCCGAGGAGATCATCGAGGCTGTGGAGACGATTGTGAGTAAAACAATATCAATAACAACAACAATAACAGTAAAAACAATAACAATATTCTCAGGGCACCTCACGACGACACCCTAACGTCGTCAAGTACAACCCACGCATTGATGGTAAATATCTTTTCAAATTAATTGATCAACCGCACAATTCCGATGGTGGTGACTAACAAAATCCCATTCAAGGGTTCTCAAATTGTCCGCCCACTCATTGAGCCATGCGGTGTTATCTCTGAGTCCATTCAGGCGACTTCTTCCCTCTCCCCATCGCCGAATTGTCCAAGAATGCACCGAAGAAGCGAGTGTTGGCGGGAGCCACAGATCAGGAGAGCGCCTTGTTCGGTAAGTTATTTTTATTCTAATCAGCCAATGATGTTTTCATAATGGAGTTTCTTACTCCTTTCCATGTGTAAGTTTGGAACCATTTCGCAAATTATCAATAAACAATATAATCAGTAGATAAATCAAGATTACATTGCAGTAATGAACGAACAAATGGCGTGGATCGCTGCTATTGCACTGACTAAGGATGAACAAGAAACCTACTCGAGGGAGGATCTGGTGGACTTCATCGAGAGGGTTGTAGTGACGAATGAGGTACGCAATACGGCAATATTTGAAGAATAAGGTTTCCTGATCTACCCCTTTCTAACGGATGATAGAGCGTCTGAAAAATAATGAACTCTTTCTATCTACGAAAACTAATGTTGTAATCGCATTTCTTTTCTAGGAACACGGATCGTCAGCGCGCGCTTTCCGTCAACTACTCATTGATTTTTATGCAGGAAGCACCGATGAGGGACAAGACTCGAAGTTCTATCTTCAGAAATACAGTGATGTGAGTTTTTCACGATTGCAAGGACCATTCAAACGCTTTTACTTGTAATAGATACAATCCCTCAAGTGACCAAATATTTATCATTCGCGAACCGATTATCAAAAACTGATCACGCTTTATCGTTTAGTTGAACTCCGACCTGCAATTCCTCATCCCGCTCTACCAAGAAGTCCGTCTAAATCTACGCAACAATTGGCCCACGTACCTCTACGTGCTACAGCACAATACGAAGAGTTTTCCGAGAGAGGGCTTTGCCGTCCAAGGTAGTCATTGAACAAGAAGAAAATAACAAAATAACAACACCATCAACTGGAAAATCAAAACAATAACAAAAGCAAAAGCAAAGAATCTTAGGAATGTACCACGGTGACGAATTGGAGCATTTCACGGACTCGTACGTGCTGCATCCACTCAAGGTATAGTTCCGACGGAAGCTGCAGACATAAATTAAATTATTCACTAACTCAAAAGGCATTGTTGAGAAATTATACTAAATTACAGCCATCCGAACAAGATGACCATGCATTCGGCAAGCACTTTGTCTCTTCTATGGTCAATTTCATCAAGAATGGGTACGTTTCAAATTCAAAGGTCAATCGAAGTCGTTCTTCATGATTCTTCAGTGACCCCTCCTCCCCTTCCGTCTCATGGCCTCCAATCAGCAAGGCTCGACCCTTCCAACACGCTTCAATTGCAGCCAACATGAGCTTCAAGTGAGCGTGTTTATAGTTATTATGATTTCGGTATATAAATTTTTTTTTTTGAAAATGCTTATTCAGTTATGCAAGTTCTAGGAGCACCGCGTATCGATCTGACGCTCTTCGCCTCTGGCTGGATACCATTCCTCAATCGATTCCGGGAGATCTTCTTAGAAAGACGAGACTGCCCGGAACTGAAGGTCTTATCGTTCACACTGAATTGTAGATGGATAAAACGTGTTTGTTTTGGAAACAATTTTTTTTTCAATATTTCTGCTAAATCGCAACACTGACCAAACAATCGATTCCCGGCAGTTCTTCGGTTTTCGGCCCAACCTTTTCTCGCAGAGTATTCCCTCCCTACCATTCTCATTGCCCACCCCTTCCACATTCGGACACAGCAACCACAGCGACGGGCGAAAGAATCGAGCTCTCGTGCGTCGCGCTACCGTAGTACGCGTCGCGTTTTTTAACCATTTTCAAGCGAATATTTCAAACTTGATTACACACAATGTAATAAGTTTTCGCAGATTGTTCAGCATGCCTAATTTAGCGAAATAACTCTCAAAATTACAAAAATACGCCTGAACAATTAATATGGCACGAGTTCGCTCGGTCAGATCTTTTCGGGAAGTGTCGATCTTGCCAAGCGAGGAGACAACCATATAAGTTGTTCTTGTGCTTAAAAAATAGGTAACCACTCAAATCCGCGGCAAGATCAACAAAACTGAAGAAAAAATATGCATTCGAAGCACAAAACGACCTCGTCCAAAATCCGCAGTTGGGAGTACCGTTTCCAAGTTTATGAAAAAAATTGTTCACAATTTTGTCTTGCACGGAATTTCCTGGCCTTTCTCAAACTTTTTTTTCGACTTACAGACTCCCTGACTCTGCGTTTTCTTTGGAAAAGGTTGCTGTGTTACAATCATTATTGTAATTAAATCAATTCTCAACACTAGGGTTGGCTAAGCGGTTGCGACATTGCGACGTTGCAATGGGGGAGAGAGAGGGATGCGACGTTGCAACGAGAGGGCGAGGGGAGGGGCAGGGATGCGACGTCGCAACGGCCATTGCGACGTCGCAACGATTCGCTACCTTCCGAGTTCGGAAATCAATTCCCGAGTCAAATTTCTTGGACTGTGTTGAGCAGCCAGAGAGATTTACTCCTTGTCTCCGGCGGTCTTCTTGGGAAGAAGCACGGAGTTGATGTTGGGCAGGACACCTCCCTGGGCGATGGTGACTCCAGCCATGAGCTTGTTCAGCTCTTCGTCGTTTCTGACGGCGAGCTGGAGATGACGGGGGTTGATTCTGGTCTTCTTGTTGTCACGGGCAGCGTTGCCAGCGAGCTCAAGAACCTCAGCGGCGAGGTACTCGAGGACGGCAGCGAGGTACACCGGGGCTCCGGCTCCGACACGCTGGGCGTAGTTGCCCTTGCGCAGCATGCGATGGAGACGTCCCACGGGGAACTGCAGACCGGCACGAGATGAGCGGGACTTGGCCTTTCCTCCGCTCTTCGCCTTTCCTCCCTTTCCGCGTCCAGACATGGTTGACTGTAGATTGCTCGTTCAAAGCGTCCAGAGCGGACGAGAGCCCCGCTTATATTCACCACTGGCGAGGGCACGCTCCGCCCCCTTTTTGGCGGGAAACGCGCATCTTTCATTTCCGCTCACGCACTAACACCATTTTTCAGACTTAGAGAGCATGCCTTAGCCAATGGAAAGGGCACTTTTTCTCGCTTCTATCGAGGAATAGAGATTCAGAGTGACCAGGAACGATACGATGAAACCAGTGAAACCCATGAATCCCTTCAATGGACATAATATAAGTTTCACATTTATTCAATAAGATCGACTAATCAACTTGGTTTGGAATAGGATTGTGGCCCTAAAGAGGGCCGTTGGGTTCTGGGTGGTCACTATCGACGCAAGCTCATCCGTTGCCGGATTTACTTGGAAGAAGTGTACTTGGTGACGGCCTTGGTGCCCTCAGAGACGGCGTGCTTGGCAAGCTCTCCGGGGAGGATGAGGCGGACCGCCGTCTGGATTTCGCGAGAAGAGATGGTCGATCGCTTGTTGTAGTGAGCGAGACGAGAGGCCTCACCGGCGATTCTCTCGAAGACGTCGTTCACGAACGAGTTCATGATCGACATGGCCTTGGAGGAAACTCCGGTGTCGGGGTGAACCTGCTTGAGGACACGGTAGATGTAGACCGAGTAGGACTCCTTTCTCGACTTTCTTCTCTTCTTGTCTCCGGTACGGACGGCCTTCTGGCTCTTGGCGGCCTTCTTGGCTCCCTTGGCGGATGGTTTCGGAGGCATAACTAAGACGACTTGTCACAAAGTATGTGGTGAGGGACTAGCTCTAACGCCCTGCTTATATGCGGATCTAGCGAGGGCACGCTCCGCCCCTTTTTTGGCGGGAAAAACTTACTTTGAAGTCGCTCCTCTTCGACGTTGCATCCGTGCGGGGCTGCATTTCCTTCGCAGAGGACGGAAGAGTGGCGAGGAAGGTCTGCAAAGGATGAATTTAGATACCGTAATCCTGCAGACCAATCAATATTCTTCATTTAAAAATTTCAGTGGCACAATTCAAAATTTGAAAAATGCCACTGAAATAATGCGATTAAGAAGTTGTATACTTACTTTGAAGTCGCTCCTCTTCGACGTTGCATCCGTGCGGGGCTGCATTTCCTTCGCAGAGGACGGAAGAGTGGCGAGGAAGGTCTGCAAAGGATGAATTTAGATACCGTAATCCTGCAGACCAATCAATATTCTTCATTTAAAAATTTCAGTGGCACAATTCAAAATTTGAAAAATGCCACTGAAATAATGCGATTAAGAAGTTGTATACTTACTTTGAAGTCGCTCCTCTTCGACGTTGCATCCGTGCGGGGCTGCATTTCCTTCGCAGAGGACGGAAGAGTGGCGAGGAAGGTCTGCAAAGGATGAATTTAGATACCGTAATCCTGCAGACCAATCAATATTCTTCATTTAAAAATTTCAGTGGCACAATTCAAAATTTGAAAAATGCCACTGAAATAATGCGATTAAGAAGTTGTATACTTACTTTGAAGTCGCTCCTCTTCGACGTTGCATCCGTGCGGGGCTGCATTTCCTTCGCAGAGGACGGAAGAGTGGCGAGGAAGGTCTGCAAAGGATGAATTTAGATACCGTAATCCTGCAGACCAATCAATATTCTTCATTTAAAAATTTCAGTGGCACAATTCAAAATTTGAAAAATGCCACTGAAATAATGCGATTAAGAAGTTGTATACTTACTTTGAAGTCGCTCCTCTTCGACGTTGCATCCGTGCGGGGCTGCATTTCCTTCGCAGAGGACGGAAGAGTGGCGAGGAAGGTCTGCAAAGGATGAATTTAGATACCGTAATCCTGCAGACCAATCAATATTCTTCATTTAAAAATTTCAGTGGCACAATTCAAAATTTGAAAAATGCCACTGAAATAATGCGATTAAGAAGTTGTATACTTACTTTGAAGTCGCTCCTCTTCGACGTTGCATCCGTGCGGGGCTGCATTTCCTTCGCAGAGGACGGAAGAGTGGCGAGGAAGGTCTGCAAAGGATGAATTTAGATACCGTAATCCTGCAGACCAATCAATATTCTTCATTTAAAAATTTCAGTGGCACAATTCAAAATTTGAAAAATGCCACTGAAATAATGCGATTAAGAAGTTGTATACTTACTTTGAAGTCGCTCCTCTTCGACGTTGCATCCGTGCGGGGCTGCATTTCCTTCGCAGAGGACGGAAGAGTGGCGAGGAAGGTCTGCAAAGGATGAATTTAGATACCGTAATCCTGCAGACCAATCAATATTCTTCATTTAAAAATTTCAGTGGCACAATTCAAAATTTGGGCATAGCCTTCGGACGCCCTATGAAAAAATGCCACTGAAATGCTGTGATTAAAAATATTTATACTCACTTTTCAATCATTTTTCTTCGACGTGTCGTCCGAGCGGGGCTGCATCTCTTTCACAGAGGATGGAAGAGCGACGAGTAGTCTCTGCAAAGCATCAATTTAGATACCGTAATCCTGTCATTAAAATATTCTAATAATTTTTTTTTGAAACTTTCCAGGTAGAATGATAATTCGAATAAGGATAAATCTAATACCGTTGACGGCCCGAATCGAGTCCGAAAGGGCAGCACGATAGAAGCTGCCGCATCCAAGAGCAGGAGGCGGACACTAGCGGTTGTACGGTAGCCTGCAGGGAGGGTTTATTGATAACTTGATAACAGACTATCATGTTTATTATTCAAGCTATATACCGAAATAGTTTAATACTGTAGGCGAAATGACAGTGTAATTCTGAACAACCACATATAAATCACCTCACTTAAATCAAAGTCAACTATCGATAAATTGCGAGCGAAATGGGAAGCACTGTCTCTACTATGCTAGTGCATAAAAAATAGCCTTTTTTCAATCGCCTCTCAGTCGCGCTCGCCACACCAACCCAGCGTGCCTACGGTGAAAAATAATGACATTTTGAAAGCACAAAAAATGTTGCAAAAGAGTTGCATAAAAAAGATTCGAACCAACGACATAGCGTTCTCAAGGTTGATGCCTAACCACCTGAGCCAGAGGACACATGCTCTCAGCTCTCCCTAGGTCGAACACGCCTGCGCGAGTAGAGTGAAAATTTTCCACTAATTTTCCCCAAATATTTTAAGATCGATTTTCGGTTCTTAGGAATCAAATATCCAATGATGTTAGAGTAGTTTTGGACTTCCTAGCAGGGTACCTTTCGATTGGTGATAGCAAATTTAGGTTCTGAAAGGGACGACTTGTGCGCTTCCCTTGTGAAACATAAATTCAGAGGTAACCGAGTTAGTACACACACATGAAATTATTTCCCCTAGTTTACTAAGCAATCGCTAAAACGCATTATCACAGGTATCAAACCGGCAACACATTATATTTACTGTATTTGGTGTCGAAACAACAATTATTGCGGTTGCGAAACACGAACGGGGCAGACAACGGAGACTGGTGAATTGGTGTATATAACGTCCAGAAGTGCAAAACCGTGAAATAGGTGACCGAGAATTTCGAAAGTAGTTATTCTCAAAGCCATTTTATTTCAATTTCGCCCTTTTCTTCAATACGTTTTACTGCTGTTACTACCTTTGCACGAATATTTCGAGCATACCTACTAAATGTAAACAAGATTTGAATTGTTAAATCAAAATTCGCTTACTAAAGCCTATAAACTGTTCCGCGAGAAATAGTGTGCCATTTCGAGAGAGTTTTTCTCTGACCACTTTTTTCTCTGTGCTCTCTTAAGAGCTCTTATCTCTCGCATTCTCCTCTGATCTTTCCGTGGAAACAGTGCGTGGGGAGTGAGCCGTACTCTCCGCTATATACTGGGTCTGTGCAGGCTCACGCTCTGACACCGAGGGCACGCTCCGCCTCTTTTGGCGCGAAAAACTAAAGCGTCATGTCAGGGCTAATCTCTCTATCAATGCCATTTTAAGAGGATTCAGATAACGCTTTAGATCTTTTTAGATCCAAAGAGCATGCTAGTTCGGCGTAAACCATACTTCCCAATTTTTACAGTCAATGCCGAGAAGAGAAAAGACATGCTTTGTTTTCCGGTGATAGAGCGTACACTTTATTAAAACAAAAATGAAAGAATCCACTAAAGAGGCAATGATCAGAGATCGATCAACTTGGTTTGGAATATAATTGTGGCCCTAAAGAGGGCCGTTGGGTTCTGGGGTTTTGCACTCGCGAGAGCACTCGTCGGAATCGAGGACTTATCCACCGAATCCGTAGAGGGTGCGGCCCTGGCGCTTGAGAGCGTAGACGACGTCCATGGCGGTGACAGTCTTTCTCTTGGCGTGCTCGCAGTAGGTGACGGCGTCACGGATCACGTTCTCAAGGAACACCTTGAGGACACCACGGGTCTCCTCATAGATAAGTCCAGAGATACGCTTGACTCCACCACGGCGGGCGAGACGGCGAATAGCGGGCTTGGTGATGCCCTGGATGTTGTCGCGAAGAACCTTGCGATGGCGCTTGGCTCCTCCCTTTCCGAGTCCCTTGCCTCCCTTTCCACGTCCGGACATGACTGCACTTGATAGCTCGAGTGAGATGAAGAGTCCCTTCCCTCCCTCGCCTTTATATACTGAGAGAGCTGCTCTGGTATTGCTCACCTAATAGGCCACCTAATAAGGAGGGGTCCGTGGGCCTCTACCTAATAGGCCACCTATAATCACTCCAACCCTAACAGAGCTAGAATTCACCTAATAGGGCACCTAATAAGGATTCCTAATAGGCCACCTAATATCAGAGGCTTCACCTAATAGGCCACCTATAAAGGAACGAGGGAGGCTCTGGCTCCCTAATAGGCCACCTAATAACATACCCCATCTTCCCTAATAGGCCACCTAATATCGCGCTGGGACGATCGTTTCTAACCCGTCGTGACTAGCGCACACCTTGCCTACAAGGACCCCTTCGAGAAGCCCTTGGCAGACTGCTCTCGAGCATGCCTTGAATATACTGCGACCCCAACCGGGATCGCCTTTTGGATGTGACTACCGCGCATGGACGTTCCATGTGTGGATCAGTTACGGTATGAGGCTCACTCATGCAATAACGATCAATAATTCCGGATCTCACCGTTTTGGCGAGAGACGATTTTTCTTACAGTATCTCACCTAATAGGCCACCTAATAACTGAGGCCCCGCTCCCCCAGCCACTCACCTAATAGCCCACCTAATAGCGCTGCCCCACCTAATAGGCCACCTAATAACTCACCTAATTGTGTACTAATTCGTGGCCTATTAGGTGAGTTATTAGGTGGCCTATTAGGTGAGCAATACCAGAGTGTGCGAGCTCACGCTCTCACACCGAGGGCACGCTCCGCCTCTTTGGGCGGGAAAACTATTAGAGCGCGTCCCTCTCGCTCCCCTTCGATGCTGCCTCTATCGGATCATTTCTGGAATGCTTACTCGAGGGTTGATCATCAGACTAGTTACGAGCGTTTCTGGGATATGTAAATCGAAAATAACAACCGTTCCCTCTACCACAAGAATGCACATTAATTACCAATTTCTGAGGCATCTTTCAACAGAATATTAGAATATTCTGTCAATTCTCACAGTCAAGGAAACCAGTCTCACTAGACGATCCAATCAAGTATTACGACTTTCAGAAAAAGCGAATCGTCCCAACTTTATTCAAATAGACGAGTAACTAGCCTCCAGATCTCTCGATCAGAGGAAATCAACTTGGTTTGGAATTGGATTGTGGCCCTAAAGAGGGCCGTTGGGTTCAGGTTAGCTGTGTTGAGCAGCCAGAGAGATTTACTCCTTGTCTCCGGCGGTCTTCTTGGGAAGAAGCACGGAGTTGATGTTGGGCAGGACACCTCCCTGGGCGATGGTCACTCCAGCCATGAGCTTGTTCAGCTCTTCGTCGTTTCTGACGGCGAGCTGGAGATGACGGGGGTTGATTCTGGTCTTCTTGTTGTCACGGGCAGCGTTGCCAGCGAGCTCAAGAACCTCAGCGGCGAGGTACTCGAGGACGGCAGCGAGGTACACCGGGGCTCCGGCTCCGACACGCTGGGCGTAGTTGCCCTTGCGCAGCATGCGGTGGAGACCAGGGTTGTGCGGAAAACTTTTCCGACCGGAAAAATTTTCCGGTTTTTCCGGTACTGTTCGGTGAATTTTTCCGACCGGTAAATTTTCCGAAAAAGTTCGGAAAATTTCCGGTAATTACTAAAGAATATAAAAAATTTTTGTCTGTCTGTCAGTCTGTCTGTCTGTCTGTCTGTCTGTCTGTCTGTC
>LS485062.1:116916-132434 GCA_900490705.1 Pristionchus arcanus
TTAAAACGCGTTATCTGTAAGAATGTATCAGAAAGGTCCGGAAGTGGCACATCTTTTTCAAAATGGGTTTCAAACATCCAGACTTCGGCTATAGAGTGCTTAGGGGTGGGATACACTTCAGCCAAAAAATATTTGAAAAATTTTAACTTTTGGCGGGAAATTTGAAAAAAAATAGTTTTTAGAATTTCACAACATGTCATATACCATTCGAAAGAGCGTCAAAAGTTGTGTCAAATCCTAGAAAAGTTTTTAAATTTATTGACTTTTGGTCGAAAAAATCTCGAAAAACCGAATTTTCGGGCTTCACTTTGAAAACAATCGTTTACAACTACATTGCAAATGAAAACTAAATCCCCATTTTTTGCACACTCGTACTTTATAGAACTCGCATCCAGATCCTGTTGAAAAATCTGGACCTTTCGAAGCCCGAGCACATGTTTAGCATGGTTTTGCAGCACGGGATTCACGATCCCCGCCGGCAACTTACCTTTATTTTCTTACTATGGATGAGATTCTATCATAAAATGGCTCAAATAGTAAAGTTAGGTAGCATAGTGAATTATCATCACCATAGAAGTCTATTTCAAAAATAAAAATTTTCCGGAATTTTTTGGACCATGACCCGGGGTTCATGCCTCCGAAATGGCTCACCACCATGAACCCGGGGTCATGGTCCAAAATTCTTCCGAAATTTCATGATCGAGAACATTCAGGTACTATACGTTAATACATACATCTGTACCCCAACAATATACCGTAACCCAAATCACCATATACCGGTAATCGCAAATTAACTTTTTTCCAAAAGTGTATTGAAAAGTCAGTTCACGATTCCAGGAAAGGTAGATTACGGTACTTCGGGTTACGGTATATTATTGGGGTGCAGTAGTATGCATTGACGTATAGTACTTGAAGTTTCTCGATCATGAAATTTCGGAAGAATTTCGGAGGCATGAACCCCGGGTCATGGTCCAAAAAATTCCGGGAAATTTTTATTTTTGAAATAGACTTCTATGGTGATGATAATTTACTATGCTACCTAACTTTACTATTTGAGCCATTTTATGATAGAATCTCATCCATAGTAAGAAAATAAAGTTATGTGTACTACTTCAGTCGCTACGCTCCTTTCTTATCCCAACATAATGTGATTTTCTGATACATCACAAAGGCTCGGCTGCTTTATTATAGCTCGGCTGCTTTATTATAGATCGGGGAAACATCGACAACGACAACGGTTGGAGACAACAAACAAGAACAGACAACAAACTGAGACACGAACCCAACTGGGGTTTACATGGAGTTGCTAGAGCAACGAAACAAAAGGAGGAAACAAGGAACAACCGAAACGCGAGGCTAGAAAGAGCAATGGGAGAACCGGGAAGAGGGGGCAAGAGAATCATGGGTCGGAAAGGAGTAAACCCCCTCCCTGTAGCTCTTCCGAGTGGCGAAGATAATGGGAAAGACCTTCGAGGGACTGCCAACGCCCTCGGGACTGAATCTGCTGCAGGGTGGCTCCTTGTTGAATGGAAGAGGAGACGCCTGATACCCTTAGGGAATGCGGGGAAAAGGGAGGGATACCGAGGGTTTTGCAGACCCCTTTGATACCGTTGTAAAAGAGGGAGTAGGAAAGGGGTTTAGAGGTTGAAAGAGAGCGGAAAAGAGGGGAGGATGGGTCGGGGTCGGGGTAGAAAGCATGAAAACGGGACCAAAGGGAGAGAGCTCTAGAAGGGGAAGAAAGACGGAAGGAGGAGGAGGCACCCTTTCCCTCCTGGTCATTCTTGGCTCGACGAATGGAGAGAGTAAAGGAAAGCCCATCGGGCCGGGGAGAGAGGGACAGGTCGGCCCATTTCAGGGCAATAGCCTCTGATACTCGCAGCAAGGCCCCCTTGGAGAGAACCAGATATGCTCCCAGACGAAGGTCCTGGAGGGAAGCATCCTCCCTATCGAGATACTCGAGGACCGAGGCGAAGACAGAGAGGGGCACGTCCGGGGTACTCCTTTTCTTCTTCTTCTTGCCCGTTGCTTTAAGGAGAGCAGTAGAGAGATCCTGCTGAACTCCCTCGGCGGTAGTCTCTCCTCCGAAGAAGAGGAAGGAGGACCGAATCAACGCGAGGGAGGACTTGGAGGCTCCCCGGGCAACTTTATCGAGGAGAAAGGAAACCAGTGAAGACGGAAGGGCGGGGTCTAGAGAAAGGGCCGAAGCGAACTTCCTCCGTGCCGTCTCGACTCTGGCGTATTGGAGGAGAGTGGAGGGGGCGATTGACTGGGAGACGCACTCCTGAAGAAGGACGGCGAGATCGTCTCGGCCATTGCCGCGAAGACAGTCGGTCAGACACTGGAGGGACCGACCCAGACGACCTGTAAGGCGGGAAATCAGATGGTGTGGGAGGGTGGGATAAGGGATCTTTCCCGATAAAAGCAACCTAGAATAAGGAAAATAGGTTGCGACAAGAAAGGTGCACTTTCTTGCCTGAGTATCGAGGATACGGTATACACCACACTAGCCGACCTTTGTGATTTCGCAGAAAATATACATTATGTGTACTACTTCAGTCGCTACGCTCCTTTCTTATCCCAACATAATGTGATTTTCTGATACATCACAAAGGCTCGGCTGCTTTATTATAGAAAAAATTTAAAGCGATTAGAAACTGCAGAGCAGAAGGGCGAAAGGGGAAGGGGTGTGGATGGAAGCAAAAAGAGAATGCGGGAGTTGAGACGGGATAAGGATGGGCGCCCCTTCAGGCAGGACCCAACTATCGAGAACTTCTGATAACCATCCGTTGCCTTTTCTGAGACTGACTATCCCCGGATTACCGTACCACAGGGGAAAACCGAGGATCATTTTCGCTTTGCAGTCCCTTGCCATTCTGATGACTCTATTCAGGATAGCCGGCGGGGGAACGCACCATGAAAGGCGAGCGGACTGCCAGTAGCCGGGGTAGTCAAATGCGTCGACTCCGCTCGATCCCACGTCGGCTCCTCTGGAAAGAAATAATGACCCTTTTGCTGTGCGCTGGTCGGCGAATAGATCGATTACGGGTCTGCCCCACTTTTTAACGCATTCCTCGTAAATTTCAGGGGAAATTCCCCAGTCGTCTCCGTCGATCCACCTGCTAGCTAAATCAGCCTCCACGTTCATTTCCCTGGGAATCCATGTAAATGCTAGCCGAACTTGGGCGTCTTTTGCTGCCTGATGGAAGTCCAGAGCTATCGCATGCAGTGCGTCTTTCCCACTTCCCACTTTGGCAATCTGCACTGCCGCTTGATTGTCACAAAAAACTCTCACTGAATGACCTCGTACTCTTTCCAAAAAAGCGTCAATACCGAAGGCGATAGCGAGCAGTTCTCTATGCGTACTGGAAAGGGCCACCTGTTCTTCATCCAAATTCCGAGCTCCCTTTCTCTCTAAGCCCTCTTTCCCTCTTAGGATAGCCCCTATAGCGGCGTTCGAGGCGTCCACTTCAATGATGAAATCCACGACTCCCGGGGAATCGGTAAAAGGGCGTGCAGTGCGTCCTTGTATCCAACTGGACCAGAACCCCAACTCACGTTGCTCTCGTTGCGAAAGAGGTCGGAACTTCTCTCCTCTCTCCACCATGTCAGCTACTGCTCCATTGAGTGCTCGTGCGTGGAACCGACCCTCGTTCCCTGATAGTAAACTGAATGAGGCAAGAGTGCCAGTAACGACTTGTCTCTGATGGAGAGTCGGTCTGGAGGAGGAGAGCAAGGTTCTAAACCTTTCTACCGCCTTCTCTCTTCTCCTCTGGGAGAGCGAAACCGTACCTCCTTCGAGATCGATAATATACCCCAGCCACTCACCAGTTTGCGCGGGAACCCATTTTGTCTTCTCCTCCGAGACGAGGGCGCCCGCTTCTTTGAGATCGCTCCGGACCCGATCGGATGCAGCTTGGCAGCCTTCTCGGGACGGGGCTAGAATGATGCAATCGTCTAGGTAGAGAGCACAGTGGATTCCCAGGGACCTCCACCTGATCACTAGCGTCCGGAACACCTTAGTGAATACCCACGGGGCACAGTTCAGACCAAAAGGAAGGGCGATAGTACGATAATATTTATTATTCCATTGAAACCCCATGAATTTTCTGGAATCCGCATCCTCGATGCTCAAGTGATGATAGCCCGATTTTAAATCGAAAGAGCACAAAAGCCTCCCTTGGGCAGGGAATCCCAGATTGATTTGAGATCATCGATTCTGAACCGAGTTGTGGGAATGTACTTGTTCAGCTTGGAAAGGTCGAGGATCAGACGGAGCTTCTTACCCGAATCCGCCACCGAGAGGGGGCTGATGATATCGGCCGGACGTCCGACGGCCACTATCACTCCCTGCTTCTCCCAGCTGGCTATCGTCTCGGAGACAAACGCGGAGTAGAGAAGAGCCGATCGTCTATTTTCTGGAAATATTGGGTTGACCTGATCAACTTGAAAACCTTCCGGGAAGGGTATTTTGTAGCCCTGGGCTATAACACTCAAAACAAACGGAGCTGCTCCGAATCTTTTCCACGTACTGAGGGAGTCTCTGAGACTCAGGAAGGGGGCCTGGCCCTGAGAATACTCACCTGGCGAACTGACGGCAGAATCCAGTCCTATGGCCGTATTGATGGCAGGAACCGCAGAAGTCAGAGCCTCCGAAGCGGGCAGAGGAAGGGGCTTGGGAGAACCGGCCTCTGGAGTTGCCTGTATCCAGAGACCTCGGGTAAAAGGGCTGGGAACGACGAGGCGGAGATTCCACTCTTGGTCTCTTAGCTTTTCCTCCTGCAGTGGATCCGGACGACGATCCTGCCATGACGGCTAGCGCCGCGATGGGGATGCCAGTGGAAGAAGAGCCGGCGAGACTCTGGAGGGCGGTCACACGATCGAACATCTCAAAGATGCCGGGATTGGTCTGAGCTGCCGCGAGCAGCCCGTTCCGCTCGCCCAAGAGGTCTATGGCGACCTGGATCTGTGTCGGGTCTTCCTTGGCTTTCTCGAGAATGTTCTGCACGCGGCAGTTGAGCTCCGCTTGACGAGCGTAGCTAGTGTTGTTGAGGGGAGGAGGAGCATGGATCTTGGAAGCTTGAGTGGATTGGGAAAGGGAAGCGATCAACTCGCGCAACCTGTCCTCATCGAGAACGACTTGAGGCATTATGGCGCGAGTGTTGCCTGAGAAAGCAATTAACAGTAATAAACGGATGTAAAATAATTAATAATACGGAAAAATAATAAGAATAAGGGATCTTTCCCGATAAAAGCAACCTAGAATAAGGAAAATAGGTTGCGACAAGAAAGGTGCACTTTCTTGCCTGAGTATCGAGGATACGGTATACACCACACTAGCCGACCTTTGTGATTTCGCAGAAAATATACAGTAAGTTGCCGGCGGGGATCGTGAATCCCGTGCTGCAAAACCATGCTAAACATGTGCTCGGGCTTCGAAAGGTCCAGATTTTTCAACAGGATCTGGATGCGAGTTCTATAAAGTACGAGTGTGCAAAAAATGGGGATTTAGTTTTCATTTGCAATGTAGTTGTAAACGATTGTTTTCAAAGTGAAGCCCGAAAATTCGGTTTTTCGAGATTTTTTCGACCAAAAGTCAATAAATTAAAAAAATTTTCCAGGATTTGACACAACTTTTGACGCTCTTTCGAATGGTATATGACATGTTGTGAAATTCTAAAAACTAAATTTTTTCAAATTTCCCGCCAAAAGTTAAAATTTTTCAAATATTTTTTGGCTGAAGTGTATCCCACCCCTAAGCACTCTATAGCCGAAGTCTGGATGTTTGAAACCCATTTTGAAAAAGATGTGCCACTTCCGGACCTTTCTGATACATTCTTACAGATAACGCGTTTTAATCAAGACGATCACATCACACATTTCTTCCCCTTTCCCCTGATCAACTTGGTTTGGAATTGAATTGTGGCCCTAAAGAGGGCCGTTGGGTTCAGGTTAGCTGTGTTGAGCAGCCAGAGAGATTTACTCCTTGTCTCCGGCGGTCACTGAAGGCCTTATCGTAACACGTATTTATTTTGGAAACAATTTATTTAGCTTCTTGCTAAATCACAATACAATTTATAGCCCGAAAAGTCATGGTGTACACAAAACCAGTAACTGTATAGCAATAAGTGAGATCGTTCAGCCTACTCGCTATCATTTATACAAATTTCTAAAGAGTATTTACAAAATTAGGAGACGATGGCAAATCGGTAGCAGTCGTTGACCATCTGATCGGCTCTTCTGATCATTGAATCTCGCGCCTTTGCTCCCGAGCCACTGAAAGGAACTGTATGAAAGCGTGAAAGTGTGAATTGTGTGAACTGTGAACAGTCGTATGAAATACAAGATACAGAAAGTCAAATCTTTATGTGAAAAATCAGCAATTTTATTTAAAATTCTACAGAAGAGATTCAAAAATAATCAATGGCGACACCTAAAGTACTCTCTAATCTACAGTACCTGGATGAATTGAGGAATCGGTAGAGCGCGAGTTCAATGCGGCCGACTGCAAGTTTGTTGCGGGCATCCTCACAACGAAGAATCGTCGATTCGAGAAGAACCGAGATCTGGAAAGGCACTGCCGTATTTATTTGATTCTGGTGCCGGCCCTATTCTCTGGATGTAATACCCTACAGTATCCTAATTTACCAAAATTCTCACCGCAATGATCTTCCTCATGTACATTCTTGCGGTTGACAGAGGGAGGACGCTGAGTTCGCCGGCGATTTCGCGCTTCCTGAAATGAAGAATTGCTTGCCTCGTGTCTAGATGAGTGACAACATCCCTTCAGCTCGGCTGCGCTAATCCGGATGTAAATTATTCCATTTTTTCTCTGACATAACAGTCTACCGACTTCAAAAGTTCTAATCTGACCTAGTGGCGCTATAACGACTTTCTGATTTGCTAGAACACAGCTGCCGTCTCCTTCAACTTCAGTAACTGTATACTCACCTCAAGGCCAGCTCGACCCTCCTTCTCACTGCCTCCGCAAGCAGTTTCTTCGAGAATGCATTCGCGCCAGTGCGAGTGAAGACGTCGAGAAGGACCACGGTCTGAAAGGGCCATGAGTTAGGCAGGATCTCTTAGTTTCCCATGTTTTATAGTCAACGACAAACTAATATTCGCACAATCAAGTGTTCTGATGCAGTCAGTTCTCAATATTTGTGTTCCCAGACCAGGATTTAAAACCAGATTCAATTTCCAATAAATCGAAGTAACGCGCCATCCTTTCTCCTCACCTCCTGCTCCTTCGGTCTGCATCCTCCCCCGTTGTCATGATGGACGTCCCTCTCGCGGCCGCATCGGAAGCAGAACGACGCCCCGCACACGCACGTCATGTGATCGCAACTAAAATCAAACATTCAATTATTTATGTTATTTACTAAAAATATCGGTTTGACATGGCTACAGGAATTCAGTACATTTGAGGCCATCATTGGGAATCTACTGGTCTGATTCTCGGGTTTTAGTCTGAATGGGCTGATAGCACAAATAAGAAAGTGCTCACCCAGCGGATCTCTGCAACGGCGTTTCGCAAGCGGGACATCGGACCAACTCGTTAACCACGTTCGATGAAGGAAAGTCGCCCAGGATCGTGTCCATGCCTGCAAAAGAACTGCAACTACTTGATTCTGAGCATAATTCGATCATCTCGCGCATCTCTCATTACAAATTGCTCTCCAGACTGGCGACAGATCAATGAAGAGATCAATTCGATATCTTGACATCTCAAATCCAGAGATTCCGTACGAAAAAGATTGTTCTCTCCTCATAGTTTTGCCCGTTGGGGCGTTATATTTCATGCTATAAGCCAATCGAGATTTTTCATAAATTTTCTTCCTCACCATTCTTCTTCAAATACACATTGTACTGCTCTGCTTTGTCGCATGGGAGCGAACCGTGGAAGAGTGAGGAGCAGAGACCGCAGAGGACAGCGCCACAGGAACACGAGTCGGACTTAGAACTGTAATGATCTCATGATATATCCTGGCACTTCGACGTTGATAGATAGATTCAATAGAGCAGTAGAGTCGCAGATTCTGTACTCTACCATTCAGGAAGTTAATCCGTAAGATTTCTGACCCGCTGTAATCGACCGTCCATCGACACTGAGGGCAGCGGCGAGCCTTGCCCTTGCGAATGCGAGCGTCCTGAAACATTTTATTTATAATTTTAATTATTTATTAATAACTACATTTTAATTGGCACAAAATATTAGATACCTGAATGGAAGAGATGAAGAAGGCGTAGGATTCCTCTGAGAAGAGCCGCCTGGCGGAGGTCTTTGAGAGATCGGCAGAGCATTGGGGGTCCTGCAAAGAAAATTCTCGCATCGTTCACCAATTGGCCATGTCAAGAGAAAGCGGCCATCCATCATCACAGATTTATAACGGATACGTTCTGGAGAACAGTTCTTACCATGCATGCCACTTCATCTGCTCCCAGGTCGATGCAGACTTGTGCCTGTCGCACCCAGCAATCAGCGCAGAAGGCATGACCGCAGTCGATGGAGAAGGGGTGGGACTGCAATTCATGATTGATTGAATCATCAGTTTTGAAATAAATCACGATTTATCATGCGAAAATGATCACGAAGGTCTACTCCCTCGCATAGAAAACCGTCCTGGCACGCTGCCAATGCCAAATTGGCGGCGCGGTTAGACTCGCGGCGAGACTCACCGCCTATTGCAAAATCAGGCCTGCCAGGCAAAAATAGCGCGAAATTCAAGTGATGGAAAAAAGCCAAAAAAACCGCAGTGGAGAATACGGTAGGGAATTGCCCAAACCTACAGTACCTAACTCGGAAATTTGAAATTTTTTTCTCCTACGGAAAGTTGATACTCCGCGGCGCGCGTGGCCAAGTGCGAGCCGCGTTGGCCAAATTGGCGCGTTGGACGGCGTTTTTGGGAGAGGGAATGCGGAGGAGTTTAGTTGTTTGGAGCTTCGTGAATGATCACATAGAAGCCGAACAAGTGAGCTCGAATATGGCAGTATGTCACTCTCACGCCAAGACAAGATACGGTGCGAAATGAAGATGCGACGACAAACCTGATCCGAGAAGGGGTCGCAACAGATGGGACAAGAACCCTTCACGTCCTCGAATGGTAAGTGCTCATTGACGAAAAGGCGCAGCTCGGGCTGTTGAATGATGACGAAGTCATCCTGGAAATGAGAAATAATTTTTTCCTCGCCCTCCTTGATAGCGAATATGAAAAAAAAAGATGCTACCTCCTCTTCATCCTCGATCGATTCCATCTCGGGGAAGGCAATCTTCACTTTCGTGGGCTCATCGATGAATTTCTCTTTATTGGAGCGTTTCCTGCTGCGTTTCAGCGGCTTCTGAAAATTGTGAATTACAACGCGAACCAGACTAGGAAAAGAAGTATGTTCTATCACGATGCATTGCTTGCATCATTACATTGTCCTTTTTGTTTTGTTTTTTCAGCACAATTATAATTCTAGTCTGTGAATCGTGAAATGTAGCAGCAGAAAGAAGGCAAATTTGCAACTCCTTTGACGGGAGAAAACGCAGAATAATTGACTCACCTTCGCCACAACACAGTCCATCAACGTCATCTCCATAGGCGCCTCTCCCTCTTCCTCACAATCAACAGCCTCCTCCAGCTCCTCATCCCGCCCGTAGTACTCCCGGAGTTCCTTTGCCACGATAGTTCGCTTCTCCAGGTCCCTCTCCCGATAGGTAGGGTCGTACGCCCACCAGTGGTTGTACTTGGGACTGAAAATAGGGCGATTGGCCGAGTTTCAATGTTCGCGTGCTAAGAGCTCAGACTCAAGGACCCCACGCACGTTTGCGCTGAATTGTACTGACTTTACAAAGCGAGGGGAGTGAAATAATCAAGCTGGACGGACACCCAAAAAGGGGGGCTATTCACCTGCACGGACGGCCCTCCACAAACTTCCACCACCTCATGTAGCGCGGCCTGGAAAGCCATCATACCGGATCTACCGCAGACTATTTAGTGCCGGTGGGGTAACTTTCAATGCAACCCCGAATAGGTCATGAAATATCGAATCACGATAAGGTGAAGCGTTGCTCCCATTAGCGTTGAGTTCGATTGCTCCTTTTGAAATTTCATTTTGAAAAACTAAAACTACAGGAAACAAAAAAAAGTAGTCTGCGATAGGCTGCTTCGCAAGTAACTTACATATTGTGAAGATGGACGGGTCTCTTGTCGTGGACCATCTTGATCACATTGTAGCGAACGTGCGCTTTCTGAAGAATATTTTATTTCTTTTCCCTCCTCTCTTCCGATCTATCTAGTGTCATGAAAGACACTCCTATCCCATCGCAAACTGAACTTCCGCACCTGGAATTCTGCATCCTTGTCGAACGGTAGATTGGTGGTGGGTACGGGATCGAGGGCCAGAATTTGAATGTTCTTCCTCTTCTTTTCATCGCTGAAAAGATTAATATGATAGACGCACGATTGCAGTGATCTAAAAAGATAAGCAAGATGCTTTAGCTGGCAAAAGAAAGTAAAAATCATTGTGCGACATTATTGAGAAACTGTAGAAGCCCATTCTCAGGTGCAGGATAAACAACTCACTGATCCAGCGTAATGAGCGTAGCGTGCTTGCGCACTCGATGCTTCACACGGCCATCTCGAAGGACGTCGTGGTACTGCTCTCTGAATTAACTATTTTATTTCCATTTTCATGTTTTTAATAACATCAGACATACATTTTTCTCAAAAAAAAATGGAACAGGACATAACGCATCGAAAACAGAAATAAACATACGTGGGCAATTCCTCCACTTGGCTCACGCCGTATCTCCATCCCCACGGCGGTCTCTGCAGAATGGGAAGCTGTCCGTTGGTACTCAATGTATGGACGGACGCGGAGACTCGAAGGGAACGGGAGGGGTCCTGGAGGATAGGTTATTCATAAATGAAAAGAAATCCCTATGAAAAGAGGAACTCAACCCAATCTGCTAGTTCACTGATTCGTTTTCTCAAGAAATATTACCTGAACATTCTCAATCTCGTCCTCAAACATGTCCGGCACCATCCATCGCTTTCGCTTACTCATCGAATACGGAATATTGTACTCGTGCGCGCCGAAGGGATCCTCACGAAAGAGCGCGTCCGTGCGAAACTCGCGAAGGCGCTGCAAAAATATTCCTAATATGTCAAGCACGATTCAAATGTTATGATGATTCATACTAACTGATAAGAGTATTGTTTGACATAAAAATACTTCCATTATTTTTTCCGTTGCAAAAAGCTGAGAAGCATTCAAACCTTCTCCCACTGCCAATTTCCATCGTGATGGCCAGCGAAGCGAATGAACGAATCTTCCTCTTTCACTACCTGAAAACTCACTGATTACATTCATTTACGAAATATGAGGAAACGGCCCATGAATTGAGGAGACAGATGCCCTATTTCAGGTGAAACGGTGGTTTGAAAAGCGAAAGAGAGCTAATATTAAATAAAAATATCTACATACCTTCATTAGTAGTGACGGACCAACCAGACGAAAATGCGCCCGGCGATCGCCCTTTTTGCACTTCATTCTGAAGAAACAGATTAGGATTTGAGCGAATTTCCTAAACTGAGAAAATAAAGATGGCATCTTGAAGCTCTTGAACCCCAAGCCATTGCCGAAAAGCATGAAAAATGTCCAAAACTAGCACTCCTATCTTTCGGGGAAATAGTGGAAAAGTGAACGAGGTAGAATTTTGAAACGATAATCATGGGGTCTGGATCGGGAAAAGGAAAGGAAAGAGGCCCAGCCTATAGATGTTGCTAGTGGCTACGAGAAAGGGGCTAGAAAGAGGTAAGTGCTTGTTAGGTTTCATCTAATCGAAAACAACCAGATTAGATCGAGAGAGCGGGAAACGTGCAAACAATGTTGGAAAAGTTGTAATGAGGCAACACGTCATGAAATCACAAACAACCTTCTCGTCAAAGTTATGGATCCTCTCAACTTGAGGGCGAATGAGGGAGTGAATGGGAGGGAGTGAGAGGGCGAGGGGAAGAAAAGGGAGAAGCGAGAGGGGCGGGCGTGCAATCTTGCACAATGGATGAGTCATCCATGATGAATAGTTGTCTGGCACTCTCTCATTTCGCCATACTCTCTCGTCTCTCTGACTGCCGAAATGGAGAATTGAGAACAACAAGGCTAACACATGAGCGAAAACGCGATCAAACTCACGCTATCCCTTTTGTGAGTCTCTCTCAAGATCAACACTAAATGAGTGCTTTTAGTGCTTCTCACATCAGAGGGACAGAAATAATTGTATGTTTCGCTGCTGCGAGAGGGAAGGGAAAGAGATGGAAATGTAGGTGAAATAAAAAGAGAGAGAGAGAGAAACCCACAGACCAAACATTCAAAAAATGTGTGTGTGTGTGTGGAAATGTGGAAAACCTGTGACACGTTTGCTTTTCTCATACGTTCTTCAATTCCTGATCAGAAACTGACAAATCATTAAAACTGAAGCAAGTTGTGAGAATGAAAGTCCCTGTCACATGCCAATTCTACACATTTCCCGAGATACTCTGGCCAGGGTAAAGAGAAGATGGGACCTCTTTGACTACAAAAACGGAACTGAATATAAGGGTGTGTCATGACCAGGAAAACGGGGCAAATTTTACGGGCGATGATGTATTCGTGCCGTTTCCTATCTCGCTTCTTATCTTGCTTACTCATAGGCACCAAATCGAGATCTTTTCTGTATTTTAAATTTAAAAATCTCTATCTCTATCTTGTTATGAAATGCATCAGGATTGTGCAATAAGTAGTCAACTTGTTTATCTGAATTATTGTCGTCTCGGTCTCTTCGTTCTGCGCGCTCTCACTTGTATGTGAAATGCATTCGTTTCGCTGTGAAGCGAGGAGACGGCAATCCTTTTTTTGTACTGTACCGTAATGCATCCCTCACCCATTTTTTTAACTTTGAAGAATTTGAAAGCTATTGCAAGAGTAATGTTTACTAAAGCCCAATTCTTTTCAGGAAAAAATAGATGAAGTGCAAGAAGGGCTCCCGTCGACAGCATCATTCGATCGTTGGACCCGACGTCATACTCAAGGTGTCGTTTCTAGTTCAACATTTGAGTAAATGTATCATATCTCAATTTAACACAAAAAGAAGCGTTTATTACCCATATTCCTTGCTTTTTCGCTAGTTTTTTTATTCAATGAAGTTATTTCAGATAGTGAAGGAAGACGATTCCTTCATCCAATTCGCTCAACGCTATGAATACGACAAGAACTGGCAGTGGAAAGAGGTTAGATAGATACTATCCAATCTTTGCAACGTTATTTCTTCCTTGCCGTTACAAAAACGGTGTGCGCCTCTCTCTTCTCCACTTAGAAAAATCGCGATGATACTGAAACTGAACTTGCTTTTCAGGAGTGTTTTCAATGAAAATATTTCAGAAACTTCGCGAATTTCGTACCGACGCGCTCTTTCGCGAGGATCCTTACGGAGTGGGCGAATTTCTCGTTCCGTACTCCCTCAATAAGAAGAGACGCTGGACAATTCCGGAGATTGTTGGGGAAACGATCGTGGAGGTTCAGGTGAGCAATTATCAGAAAAATCTAACGAGAAGATTGATCTTTGATCTTTGCAGGATCCGTATCTCAACCTTCGCGTCTCTGTGTCTATACACAGCTGCAGGCGCAGCAACCGAATGCCGCGGGTAATTATTATTTCTCTGAAATTTTTTATGCCAAACGAAAGGAATATTTACCGAGACATAATTATTTAAATCAGATGATGCTTAGATAGGCAGATCTCTTTACAGCTGCTGCATCGACCGTGGGGCTGGGAGCCGCAGGCGAGCCATATAGAAGATGCGCCCGTGTGAGTCAGCCTATTCTCCGGTCCCGGTTCGAGTTTCTTTAACTTCCGGTCCCGGCCCCAAAACGTGGATGGTGTAGGCACCGGGATGATCTTTGATCTTTCAGACAGGGATACTACGACGTTCTCCGTGATGGAACTGTAATACGAAACGAAGCGAAGCACGCGCATTTGAACACTTTCGATCAGTAAGTGTGATTGATTTTCGAGCAAGGAAAAATAGAGTTATTCAGCAATACATCACACGCAAAGCGCCCGCGAACTGATTCCGAGTTTCGTGCCCGATTCAGCCTCCCATTCGATGAAAGTGAGCAATTTCAGGTGAGAGTTTGAAGATTCTGTTCGTTTACCCTGCCCTCACCGTTGTGTCCGCAATAAATGATCCTAAAAGAGTGATTAGACATCAGTGTTTAGATATCCAACATTTCTATGTTACCCGGCCTCCCAAATATGTACAAAAATTGTGCAACATTCCAGAAAGTGCACATCCGTTACAACATTCTACGACTTGTTAAGGATGAGAGGCCCGTGCGCACGTATACTTTGTGAGTTTCCGTGATACTCATTGTGCTGATTGGCGAGAGATAAGGCAGAGGGGGTCAGATGAAGAGACGTGACCATAACTCATCATTACAGGCCTCCCAATTACTGGCGACCTAGAAAACGGAGGACGGAGAACAAGATGAGCTTGCTCCGGCAGCAACTGCGCGATTTCGACGATTTCAACGACGATAGCGTTTATTTTGATGATTCTGAAGTCGAAGACGTCGTTGATATGCCTTCGGATCGAACGCTGGCCGACTTTCTCCCAGTCCAGCTTCGACTACGACATCAACAGACAATTGATGACTTTGTCATTGTCAATTCAGCTGAATGTACTTTTAAGTACTATGTATAAAATGAGTATCCCCATCGTCATCAGTACCTTTGGGAACCCCAAAAACCAAAGTTTCAGAGAATCGAAGTTTTTGAGCTGTGCCAAACCCTTTCAGATTTGTCCGATTTTTAGGCGAACGGCCTCATAGTAGGGTTGGCTTATCGAGAAATTAATGAGAATGGTCTCTTCATTTCTCATACTCTCTCGCCGATCCGAGAAGTGAGAGAGCGCGGAGAATGAAGAGAGTCATTTCTCGACAAGCCAACCCTACCTCATAGTAATATCTGAATCGCAACGATTGAACCCCCTGGATGAGCCTAGTCCTTTTCTTTCTTTCCTCGTCTTTATCCCATCGAAATAACTTCGCCACTCATAGGAACTTCTCTGATCTTTGCGTGTTTGTTTTGGCTCCAATTCGATCAGCATCGAATAAAATTCATCAATCATCCCTTTTCCCTCAAAAAATCTAACTTTGTCGTAGATAGTTCACGGACGCTGTGCTTTTGCAGAATGAATGCGAGGTGATAGACGAACTAAACCAGAGAAAGAAAATAGCACTTTTATTGAAGCGTTTTCGAGTTATGCTCGAAATACCATCCCTGCCCAACCAACTGGCGCCTTCTCCCCAATTCATCTCTCCCCAGAATACTCACCGATTCCTACACCCACCACTCTCGCTTACGACCATACCCCGTTGAGAACACGACATCCCGTCCGATCTGTCAAGTTAAGCAACGGTGGGCCCAGTTAGTACTTGGATCGGAGACGGCTTGGGAATCCTGGGTGTTGTAAGCATTTTGCCCCTTTTGCCACATC
>LS485064.1:0-24197 GCA_900490705.1 Pristionchus arcanus
TGACGCTATTATCTGCAAGAGCAAATTCATGACGCTATTATCTGCAAGAGCAAATTCATGACGCTATTATCTGCAAGAGCAAATTCATGACGCTATTATCTGCAAGAGCCGAATTGATGAGACCGGTGCGTCTCTCACTCCTTTTGAAAATGAAAAATGAGATATGTTTCAGAAATAATATTGTATGAGTTAGGAATGCGCAATTCTGCATTCGACCGAGAAGAATGCGGAAATGCGGAATAAATTCCGCATAGACAACCCTACCGTCAACTGGGAATAAAACGTTCCACCGACGATATTTTATGATATAGCACGCTGTAAACTAAAAATTCTGCTCCTGGTGCGCGGACGTCCTAAATTTACCTCCCCTAACATTATTTTTGCATTCAGAATATTTTTGGCAAATAATTATAATTTTAATTACAAATGAAAAACTGTGATCAAAACGATATTGATTGCAGGAACCCAGCTTTTAAAATAACAATTTCAAACCAACAGAAGAAAAGCGCAAAAAAATCCGCGAAAAATTTGCACTCCAAAATTTTCCACAAAAAAAATGCAGTGCAAAATTTTCGCGTTTTTCTTCCCTCTTTTCTAACCCACAGACCGGATGGACGGTGGATGCATCCAAAGCAAAATACTAGCCGCGAGCTGGCATTGAACCAATGACATCAGGATCTTCAAGCATTCTCTCATCCAATACGCTATGAGAATATGTTTATTCATTCATTCACAGTTCATAATGATTCATCGGTCGATCCATATTCAAATCTATTGAATGCGCGTTGAAGAAGTGAGACTGGTATTAGGAGTGAAGAGTTCAAGAATGATAAAGTAAGGCATGGGAAAGTGGTTGAATTTCAGACATATGATTGTGAGGTCGTTGGTTCAATCCCCACTCGTAACAAGTATTTTGCTCTGGATCCAACCGATCGGAGGGTTGGAAATAGGGAAGAAAAACGCGAAAATTTTGCACTGCATTTTTTTGTGGAAAATTTTGCAGTGCAAATTTTTCGCGGATTTTTTTGCATTTCATTTTACACTCGTTCTACTCGTGCAGTGCAAATGACCCGTTGATTTTTCTAACATTGCAAATTATCGACGTTCAAAAGGAGAATGCATATTTTGGGCGCCTCACTCTGCCGCGCACCAGGAGCAGAATTTTTAGTTTACAGCGTGCTATATTTTATCATAAAAAAAACAATAATGGCTCCCATTTCCGTCAAAGTTGATGAAATTGCACAATTTTTGGAGTTTGGGCGTTTCAAGTGATGATCTTTCTGACACACATAAAAAGAAATAGTCAATTATTCAAGAAAATACAGTATCAAAAACGTGGTGTGTGGTGTGATTTCGAGCTGGGGAGTGCGTACCGGTGCATTTCCCAAATTGCCTCGTATCGTCGAAATAGCGTTCAAGTGATGAATTTCGGTACTATTTCGTATTTCAACCGATCTGTGCGAAAAAACGGCAATTTGGGAAATGCACCGGTACACGACGCACGCACTCCCCAGCTCGAAATCACACCACACACCACGTTTTTGATACTTTATTTTCTTGAGTAATTGACTATTTCTTTTTATGTGTGTCAGAAAGATCATCACTTGAAACGCCCAAATTCCAAAAATTGTGCAATTTCATCAACTTTGACGGAAATGGGAGCCATTATTGATTTTTATGATAAAATATCATAAAATATCGTCGGTGGAACGTTTTATTCCCAGTTAACGGTACTGTATGCCCCTTTTAATGACCATTGTTTCTGCAGCAAAATATATGCGAATTTTAGCGAATGCGCTCGTTCCTGCTGTCCATCCAAGTTAATCGAAGCATCTTTCTTAAGTAAATATTTCTTCGGCACGGAACTCACGAACATTCAAAATGAGACTCAAGAATTACTCAAGTTTTAGCTCTTTTTCAGGTTAAATCAAAGATCAAAAAATACTATTAAAATAACAGCGATTGTGCACTATTTACTTGTGTTTAGTTAATGATAGTAGATGCGAATTGTTTCAATCAATACGTACCAATTTCTCTAACTGATCCATCGGAATCGTTGTGTGACTGACTTGACACATAATTACAATCATGCAGCCACACATTCGTCCAGAAAAATATGAAATATTTTCAGAAATCTACTGAAAGAGAGGACCAACTTCCACAGCATTCCAATCCCCTTTGTTCTCTCCAGAGAAGGGTGAACAAGGGGATTAAGTTTTGAATTTTCCCGCCACACCGTAATCGGGCTGCAAGTCGATATCAGAATATAAAATGTTTCTGAAACATATCCTGATTTCAACCGTTCATCCTAATTCAGAATGAGATCTGAATAAGTTTCAAGAAGATTTCATATTTCAAGTTTGCAGTTCGACTACAACCCTTTTCTGTCGGTGTAGAATGCTGTGCTTCGCGATCTGACGAATACGGTTCAGTAGAAGATGATCGCTGATCTGCAGAGAATGTTGACTGTGGTGAGCTCTTTGATATTTGATCTTTGATCTTTATTTTTTAATCGTTGACCTCTTCTTATTCCTTCTCTATTCTACGGCCACCAGTAGCGCGACGACGGGTACTGTGGTGAGTTGTCGAAATAGCTGAATGATCTTTGATCTCTGATTTTATAAATTATTGACCTCTCCTTATACCACCCCTATCCAGGCGGCGACCACTGGCGCAGCAACTACTGGAGGAGGAAACACACAAGGCGGAGCGGTAAGATATTGTACCGACTTTCTAGCGAAAGACGCTACCCAAATAGCCAATCAATCAATTCCACTATCATTCCACTCCATTCATTCTATTCCATATTTATAAACTCAGTTTCCAATACTTGATACCGTAATGCAAAGTGATCGTTGTCGTCCAACGTCCTAATTTGCATGTCTAGCATGTTCCATCTACGTCTGATCTTTCCAATTATCACGTCTGGTAACTCTCCAGTAACTTGCCAGTAACTTCATTAGCATACAAACGCCCCTCCACTCTCCTCCAATCCACCATTTGCATACCTCCTCCACCCTATAAAAGGGTTTCATTCTCTCCAATCATCAGAGCTTCATGGCCTAGAGCTTCATGTAACCTCTCCTCGTTTACGAACGAGTCCATTATTTCCACCCATCCAGTGATAGCTCCCCATTCCAAGGGTATCACTACTATCTCCACTCTTCATTTCCACTGTGCAGGGCAGTACCCTCACAGCCATCCATTGATATCTCGGTTATCCAGTATCACCACTTCTCACTACAGTATCCATCAAGGATCCCAACCACTACAGTATCCACATCACATCGTCTTTCTTCACTTCATCACCCTATTATTGTACCTTTGTAATCAGTTAATGAACTCTATTTGTTAATTTGATCCTTGGTCCAAGTCACACCGCGAACACCTAACCACTATTTCTCCATAACAAGTTGGAGAATTCTGGTACATGGTGCATCATCCAATTCAAGAACCCATCCAATTCCGCGTGGCAGGCACCCCATTCCATCCAGTGGCAGAACAAAGCATTCTGGTTCCACTTCCATTGATACTCATCCAATTCTCATCCAGGGACAGCAATGTCTTCCCAGTTTGAATCAAATTACCATAACCTCCAGTCTATCCTATCCAATCTCCACTACTATCTCTCCATTCACAATGATGCAATCACCCAGTTCCCTCACGTCTACTCATCCAATGACATCATTCCACTCTTGTCCACTGTGTCGAGAGCACGGGTGGAAGTGTTAACCATTATGGATGACTATGAGGAGGCGACTGCAAGCATCGAGGAGCAGATCAGCGGGATCGGGGACGAAGATGCCAAGAAAGAAGAGGAGCGAATCTTCTCGTCTTGGACAACGAGCACGGACGGAGCGACTCAATTACCTGTGAGTTTACCCCTGCTGGCAAAGATTACTGCCAAGCAGGAAACCAAGTACGGTCGTGCCATCAAGGCAGCAATCCAAAGAGTTAATATACTCGCCCGATTGCCCCCGATGGGACCATCCATTCCATCCACTCACCTCGTGCCTGACTATTCCAGCGCACTTGCGTTTGTACCAAAGGCATTCGTTCCACCACCACCTCCTCCAATGCGCATTACGCGCAGTGTTGTTGAGAGGCCATTCCATCCTTCTATTTCCATTGCCGGAATCACTGGCCATTCTGATCCACAGGTCTCAGAAGTCGTCCAATTCGACCTGATGACCAGCTCAGGTGCCCATTCAGTTGAGGCCATCGTACAAGACACTATTGGCACCAAGTCAATGGATGTTAATGCCCTTCCAACTTATGATATCCAGTCCATCAAGGATGAGTCAATCTTCATACCACCATCCATTCTCACTAACAATACGGTATCTTCCAAGACCCATCTCGGTCCCGATACTACCCATGCTCTCACTAAGAGTTCCGAATCCATTAGACTTCCAAGTGGAATCGAACTGATCTACGGTGATATTGAACCAATCATTATCGGATCAAAGATATGCCATTCCATCCAATCCAATGCGAAGAAGAAAGAATGCACTCCTCTGTACAGCAGTGGAGTCTTCCTTTGCCATCCATTCGAGCCAGATAAGGCAATCCAAACCATCTTCAGTGCTTACTCCAATAGTGAGTACGAGGACTCTGATGAAGAGTACCAGTACGATGGTAACCACTATCCATCATTCCACGACTATCCACCCTAAGCCTAAGGGCCTTCTCCTTTTCCCCCGCCGGGAGGATCATACTGCGTATGAGCAGAATTCACTGTAAATTTATTGTTCCGTTCACTTGTCTATTTCAAATTGCCTAGTTCGCTTTGTGACCCTATTTTCTCTTGTTGTGCCCAAAAATTTTGAGTCTTCAACTACATCTACTTTTCTACTACATCGTCAATGATGCCCATTTCTTCTTTTTCATCCATCCATCTCGTCTTCCCCCTCCCCCCAGTGTACCGACTTTCTAGCGAAAGACGCTACCCAAATAGCCAATCAATCAATTCCACTATCATTCCACTCCATTCATTCTATTCCATATTTATAAACTCAGTTTCCAATACTTGATACCGTAATGCAAAGTGATCGTTGTCGTCCAACGTCCTAATTTGCATGTCTAGCATGTTCCATCTACGTCTGATCTTTCCAATTATCACGTCTGGTAACTCTCCAGTAACTTGCCAGTAACTTCATTAGCATACAAACGCCCCTCCACTCTCCTCCAATCCACCATTTGCATACCTCCTCCACCCTATAAAAGGGTTTCATTCTCTCCAATCATCAGAGCTTCATGGCCTAGAGCTTCATGTAACCTCTCCTCGTTTACGAACGAGTCCATTATTTCCACCCATCCAGTGATAGCTCCCCATTCCAAGGGTATCACTACTATCTCCACTCTTCATTTCCACTGTGCAGGGCAGTACCCTCACAGCCATCCATTGATATCTCGGTTATCCAGTATCACCACTTCTCACTACAGTATCCATCAAGGATCCCAACCACTACAGTATCCACATCACATCGTCTTTCTTCACTTCATCACCCTATTATTGTACCTTTGTAATCAGTTAATGAACTCTATTTGTTAATTTGATCCTTGGTCCAAGTCACACCGCGAACACCTAACCACTATTTCTCCATAACAAGTTGGAGAATTCTGGTACAGATATTTTTAAAGAAAAATTTTAAGAAAAATAAATATCATTGTTATCAGCCAATAACCACGTGATCTGGGCTCCACATAAGTGTCCAAAACCGGGACGCGAACAAAGAGGGCGGAGCCTGTTTCAAACTCATTTCCAAAATTCGGAAGCTAGAGCTTCGCCAAGTCGTGAGAGACAATTCAAGGGAGAAATTACCTTTTGTCCGGGCAGCGCGTGTGCTAATCACGACGGGTTAGAGACAGCGGGGAGAGCGGGCAGAGGGAGAAGGGAAGGGAAGAGGGGATATCTCTCGCCCCTTGTCTCATTAGATTAGCCCCGCCAACGTTCAAACTCTGTTTAGCGCTAATCGGATTCGAATAATTACGCGCTTACCAAAACTTTAAAGAAGGTGTCCCACGAATATCTGGCGAACTGAGTTCTCGATGTGAGCTTGTGGGCCGTGGCTACCCGATAGCACTTTCGAAATTACCATGTTTTCAATTTTTGTTTGAACTGAGATAGGATCAGTTGGCTGCGGTCCAAGTGACCCTGAAACGCAGGCAACGAGCTAAAGATCGTGCGAAATGAGGAGAGCGTCCCTCTCATTCCTCACTTTGCATAGTCGCCCGCGCAGTTCGTGGGACGCCTTCTTTAAAACAGTTTGGCAATTCGGAGAAACAATCAATTCTTCTGTTTTCTTCTCTATAAGTCTTCTAATAAATAAAAGAACAATCTGTGAAAAGGGGGCTTTGTTACGTGAATTAGAAATGCCGAAAAAATATGGCATTTCTATTCCCTTCAAATATTCGGAACATATCCCCCCTTGGCCAACTAAAAGATGAGACCTATCCATAGCGCCCTTGATCGATCAATTTGGTTGAGTATTCGATTTGCCGACCCCCATCCCACTTTTGGTCGATTACCTATCCCTCACTTCATTGTCGCAATGATTTATTTCCCACCCCATTGGTCAAGTGTGGAAAGGCTGTCCAGCAACGGCCGTGTCCCGAGAGCCAATAACAGAAGTCTCGAGGCGGCTGGGCGGCGCCCTAACACACGTACCGTACGTTCGAAATGCTCAGCAAGCGAAATGTGCTGATTAGCAAGCTATCGATTCCCCGGAAGGAAGGAGGCAAGGTAGATCACTCGCCACTTCCCTGCCTCTTCCTCCCTCCTCCTCCTCGAACGTTCTTCAACGGTCAGTTACGCGAGAAATGACAAATAATTTCACGATTTATTTAGAAACGTGACAATGACACGAAAAAAAATATTGAAACATGGCAATGGTACGCAAATGCGGCAAACAATAGCCAATATGTGGCTAATTCAATCAACTTATTTTCTCTCCCTCCTCTCACCTCTCCTTCTCCCCTCATTCCATTCGTTCTCCTCATTCGGGCGCGGTCCCTTCTCCTCCCTCACTCGCGTCTCTCCGTCCAGAAATGGCTATTCAGATGAGTGATCGCTTTTAAATCTTTGGACTTTGAACTTGAACTGAATCGCAAGCCTTTTTTACCAATACGGATCATACATGATCCTTGATCTTTGATCTTTGAACTCCGAACTTGAGTTGATGATCTTTGGTTTTTGACATTTGACCTTTATGATTTTTTTATATTATTTATCTGATTTCAGCCGACTCTATCTGATGAAATTCTGATGGGATTACGCTTTGTGGAGTGCCAAGATTGTCAACTTCCGTTCCGCGCCACTCCAAGTGAGCTTTCTACCGTACTATCGTAACGTTTATAATGGGGTCATTCCATCGCAAAAATCACGCAATTATTATGATAGATGGATCCCATCTAGAGTTCGAAATACAATAATTCCCTCTTCATTGTATAATACACACTGTCTCGCGCATTAGGTCAGTGTGTGAGAGTGTGCGAAATGAAGAGACTTGATTGATCTTTGATCTTTGAAAGCGAGGCGAGCAGTTCGATGACTACTCTTATCCTTCTCAGACGCCATCAACGGACCGAGAGAGGCAAGGGCCCTGGCATGCGGACATGCCTTGTGTCTACGCTGCATTCAAGCATTGAAGATTGGAACGACGTGAGTTGGAGATCAAAGATCAAAGTTCACCTCTTCTTTCTTTAAGCGGATATGCAAGCTGCCCCGTGTGCCACGTCCATATCACGAGCCGCGACCCTCCTGTCATCAAGGTGTTCGCTGGTACGTTTATTTTTTTGTGGACAATTGTGGTGCCGAAAATATACTTAGCCTTACACTATTCAATTACAGATATCGCCGCATCGATGACTTCTATCGACAAGGTTCATGCAAAGATCACTCATAACTGTATCGGATATTGTACCCTCTTTATTCGTATTTGCCCGTAGCTTGATGGTGGTAAATGGGAGTTGGTGAACTAGTCAATACACACTGATATCTCGGTCCTGAAAAATATTAACTATTGTGCGTCAACACACGTCATTCATCAAGAAAAACAAATAATTATTTTCAGCTGTCGAAAGATCGCGATCTTCATATCCGCAATCTCGAGCAGTGCGATAAGGATCAGAAGAAGCTGATCACCGACTTGCAGAATCAATTGAGTCAGGTGAGTTCTGTAATCTTTACCCTTTGATCTTTGATCTCTCTGTTCCAGGCCGTCATCGGTCAAGTTCCTGCTGCCAATGCCACGACTACCACTGGTGTTCCGGGCGCGGTGAGTTAACGAAATGGTCGAATGATCTTTGATCTCTGCATTTCAGAGCGGCAATCCGACTTCGGGCACGGGCACAGGATCGACGCCATCGACCCGACCGGTCGCTCGATACGTCGACTTCCACTCCTCGAAGGGTGAGTACCACATTGAAATATTCGTCTCTTCATTTTACGTACTCTCCCGCTGGTCAGAGCGACGAGAGCGCACGCAAAATGAAGAGACGAATTCTTCAACGTGATAGTCCAAGTGCGTTGGATTGCACATTCCCGGCAAATTGCAGGTGTGGTCCTCTTGGAGTTGCGATACGTCGGCTCATTGACGAATGAAACGATCCCTATACATGTCGCAGAAGTAAGTTGATTTCATGTCCAGAAATGGTCATCACTTCTCAAATCATTTTTATTCAGAAGTGTGATGCGCTCAAGTTGTTCATCAAGTCGCAATCTTCTCGCCGCTTTTTCACGAAAGCCGTGAAAGATTCGTTCCAGGCGATCTTGGGCTACGATGTCGCGGCGTAAGTTGTAAATGTGACTGAAAGTGGTGAATGAAACTCAATTCAGCATTGCCAAGTCATGACCCCTCCAACATCGCCTCACAAGAATCTGCTACACAGAAGTTCCATCCCAACATCAAATGATACTCTCGTGGGCACATTCCCCTGCAACTTTCCCCTTTCCCTTTCCACTCAATTTCCCCTGCTTGCCCCGTGTCGTTCCCACTATCGGCTGGCACTGAGACACCGTAGACTCGTTTATGCTAAATCGATATGATCACTAGTTCATTGTCGAACTTTGATCTGATCTTTGATCTCTATCCCTTCCCCTTTTACGAACTGACCCCCCCCTCACTACTTGATCGTTGGCGAACCCAGGGGGATTAGTGATAATCCGAATATTCATCCATTTCTTGTATGATAAACGACATCTTTCCTCAAGAATCCTTCATCCCCCTATACCTATACGCATTCCTATATTTTCGCGATAGACGAAATATGGCTACCGTAATGCTCAGCTATCACGAACTGATTTTTTTGTTTTTCATTCACGTATTCAAGTAGGGGGTCGTCTTCCAAAATGGGGTGGTAGGTTATGGTGGAGCATGTCCCTGAAAAGTGTTCTACAGTATGCCATTATCGATTTTTGGCTACCGTAACCCTACCGTACCTCGGTTCGGCGTGTCAACTATTTTCGCCTTAGGGCGCCACAGCATTCCTATGGCTGGGAAAACGAAACTTTCTGCTATTTCCCACAAATCGTGAATTCTTATCTCTTGACGCGACAATTCTGAATATGAGAGACAAATTGGGAGTACAGTAGGCTGGACGCGCCCTCGACGCTCCATTTGCATAGTGAGAGCGAGAAGAACCCCACGAACTGGTAGGCGATTCTAAGATGGGTGAGCACAGCCGTCATGGCGCAGAGGTAAGTTTCTTGTTTAGGCTCGCAGCGGTCGGGGGTTCAGCCCCCGGCCGCTGCACTTTCTCCTGCCGGATTTGTAGAAACTACGGTAGGCTATCGCACCATGGTGTGGATTCTCTACTTCCGTTTTCTATCTATTTGGAATGCTTTGGCGCACTTTTGCTAACGTGTCTAGAATCGATTGCAAAATTATTCTACCGTAATCTACAGTAACCTACCGTGCCCCTGGGTACGGTATCGCTGTTGAGCATCGCGAACTGATTTTTTGTTTGTTTTTTCGTTCTAAAAATTCTTTGTGCCCTTTTTTTCTTTTTGCCTACATGCATAGTTCATCGAGGAAATTTTTTTTGGGTACCGCACTGTACCCTACCGTAATCCTACCGTACCCCGGTTCGGCGTGTCAACTATTTTAGCTCTGGGGCACACTTTAGCCAAAATGTCTCAAATCGATCTCAAAATTTTTCTACCGTAATCTATCCCTGATTACGGTAATCGCAGTTGGGTATCGGGGAATGATTTTCTTCAAAGTGTGTTTAAAAAATCGGTTCTTTGCAAATTTATGGGTAACTCCTCGAGCATTTTTTAAAGAAAATAGTTTTAACCCAAAATAATTGCTTAGTAGCTAACGCAATAGGCTGGTAATACGAAGGTTGGAGGTTTGAATCCCGAGGATACCAAAAAAATTTGCCATAGTTTTTTTTAATTTAGATGATTTTTTTTCCGGACGGCTATTTTTTCGGTGAAAAACTTTCGATGAGCACCCTAAAACACTCTCGAAACTCGTTGGACCCAAATCCCGCGCACGGGTTAGCGACTGATCATATCAAAGATGATGCATAAAATGTAAATGATAACACTGTTGTCTCGTGGAGTTCCAATCCATAAACTTCTACCGAGAACTTATCCAGCCATTGATCCTCCATTGATCATTGATACTCAATCCCTTTCAAGGAAAGAAAAAGTATATACTAAAAATTAGGCTTACTGATTCAATCTAGAAAAAATATCCAGCAAGCAATCATCGAATAGCGAAGAAAGGTGATCCTGAAATGATTGGGCATTTTTTAAAGAGAAAAAATTTCCTCCCCAAGAGCGTGTCCGATTTACCTCTTCATTTAATTTCATAGTTTTTGCAGCGCTTAAATATTCAGAATCTTCTGCATTAGCTCGTTTGGACGGGTTAATCATCTGAATGTATTAATAATTTTTATATAACGGAATGCTGGATTAATTTTCAAACAACAAAGCACTGAATAATAAAGTCATCAATAAGAATTCGAAGTAGACGCTTTGAAAGTGGCGCGTTGATTTTACAGTGCAAATTTAAAGAAGGCGTCCCACGAACCGCGCGGGCGACCATGCAAAGTGAGGAATGAGAGGGGCGCTCTCCTCTTTCCGCACGCTCTCTCGCTCGTTGCCTGCTTTTCAGGGTCACTTGGAACGCAGCCAATCGCTCATAACTCAGTTCAAACGAAAAATGGTGACTTGGGAGTTTCGAAAATGTTATCGGGTAGCAGCGACCCACCACCTCACATCGAGAACTCAGTTAGCCAGATATTCGTGGGACACCTTCTTTAAATTGTTGAAAGTGAACGACAGCGTGGATTATTAGGAGAATCAGGACATTGATGGGACACAGAAAATCAGCGTTGCCTCTGGGTATCTTCGTCTTTTCTGTGATAGCAGATCTCACTGCGTATTAGGGATAGCTTCGTGGAAAAAAAAATGACCGAGTCAAGATTTTGCAAAAGTGCAGAATGATTTGAAGAATTCTTTTCTGGGAGATATCCCATCGCATTTAGTCGATCAATTGGGGACGGTCATAGCTATCCACTAGTGTTGCGAAAACGGACGAGTCCGGACAACGGACACGTGAAATGGAGAATGAGTGGGAGAACGTCCGCCATTCTTCGTGTCCGGACGGACATCGCTTTGTCCGCAATTGTTCGGAATGAATGCAAAATCGCAATCGCACAATGGCGAGATTTGAACTCTCCATTTCATTATTCAATTTGCATCCATACAAATCCAATCAATTCATTCAAAATGAATACTCAAAAGTGGATTCACTGTTCAATTCCGGACAATTGCGGACGACGGCTGTCCGTCCGGACCGCTACACAAGTCCGGATTGATGGAAAATGAGTGTGTCCGGACACTTTGTCCGGATTGTGTCCGTATTGTCCGTCCGTTTTCGCAACACTACTATCCACCTTGATGCCGACATAGAATTAGGTTGAGAATGAACCCTGTAGCTTTTCCGTCTCAATCTTCTCTCGATAAGCAGTGTCAGACCAAAGTGGACGGTTTCCAACACATTGAGACAAAATATTTATTTATGATATTGTCCCTATTATCGTGGAACATGGATTCTCCATTTCTAAATAATTTGAACACAAATTTGTTTACATTTGTACATTGGCCAATCTCAATTCAACGTTTATGAGCGAATCGAGTTCTAAATAAACTGCGCAGTTGCTTTCTTCCAAATTCATAATCAATGCAAATTTTCGCTGCATCGTTGAACTTGAGAGAAGCAAGACTCGAGTGATTCGATAAAGCTGTGAAGCGTTTATATATGAGGCTTTTTGCGAGAGAATCAGACAAGGCTTGGCACAGCTCAAAAATGTTAACTCTCTGAAAATTTGCGATTCTGGGTTTTTGAGGGTGCTGATGACGATAGACATACTCATTTTGGTCATATACTCCTCGTTGGCTCCAGACGACGTCGCGTCGAAAACGATTTATCGCCTCTATCTCGGTCCCCGGTAAAGTTAAATTTTCGATATTTCGGCTCCCGGGGCAGAATTTGATGGCGATCACGACTGTTCACTTTATTTTTCATAAAACATTTTAATTATGTTGCAGACCAAAACTTTTTGCTAACTACAGTGCTATAGCGGAGAGTAGTATAGATCGGACCGGAATGTCAAGAGGATTCCAAATCTGTTTTCCGATTCAAAATCCAGCGTGCTGCATTCGAAATATTCAACTTATAGTGAAACTGGCTTGTAAGTAAATCTTACCATCTTTCGCTTGTTTACTTCCTAACTCTTATCGATCGGATTCTCCTTCCCGAGGGAGGCGAGAAAGCAGGGGGAATTGAGAGAGTGCAGAGGGGCAGAGAGTGAAGGAAGAGACCAAGGTAGAGAGGCAAGGGAGATCAAAATATCGGATCCTCGCACCTTGATCCAGTATGGAACGTTTCCACAGAGAGAACCGAAACTCCTCACATAATTCTTGGAATGCTATCGAGAAAAGTAGACAAATTACTTATCGAGGATCACTACTTTAGAGATTTCACATATACTTTCTCGCAAGAGACGATCGATTTCCTAGCCGAGGTTAGAATTATCAATTCTACGCATTTATCCTAATTGTAAACATGCAATTTACTGCGCTAAACTCGGCACATTTTTCTCTAATTGAAGGATTGTACTACCTTACAAAAGCCGATTTCAGCATATTCCTCAACTCGGGAAAGAGATCTGGTTTCAAGCATCGTTTCGTCTGCAATATCGTCATATGATAATTACCAAATAGCAGGTAACTTATATTTTCAGTTTTGCAGTCATCAATTCATTTTCGTACAGTGGTGAAACGGCCTCCGATAGATACAAACGAGCGGTCTATGTACAGGAACCAGCCCGCATACTATGTGGACATCAAGCATATATCAAGAATGGACGAACCTCCCATGAAGAAATTGATTGATGATCATCAAAAAGCCTAATTCATAATATTTATTCGTTTACGAAATTCCTTCGTTTGTGTTTCCGTCTCGATAATTCCTGGAGATCCGATCAGCGAGATACTCATAACCAGTGCAAAAAACACATAAAGTTAGATCTGAATATGCGCTGTTATTAAAAAATTTTTCACCCCATCGGTCGCCACTCGAAATTGTTTTTTTCCGGTTTTTCTTTGCTCATATTTCCCCCCAGAAAGTGCAGCCCCAGCTCAATAACTATCAATATGAATGTCATCCGTGAATTTTTGCCCGTTACTATGAACTCAATTCGAATTTCTTGCTTGATGAGCTTCCATGATATGAGGTTCAATTGTTTTCAATCGGTGTTTGAATAAAAGTTTTCATTACGTTTCGTTGCGCAAATAAATGAAGCCCTTTAGACAGAACCCTTTAGACAGAGATTCATCCAGAAATAAGTAAACTGCGAGAAAACAGGCTTTCTTGGTGAAAATTATAAAAGCACACGTCATATATTTATAAAGTGTAATTGAGATCCAAAATCGTAATAAACACATAATTCGTATTCATTCGCTGTCAAACATTGTTCAAAGAGCGTGTAAGATACAGAGAACGGAATTCAACACTTTGAGTACGATGATCCAAATCCCCCCCCTTGAGTTACCCTTGCATGCCAATTGCCTGAAGTAAGGATAAATGTAATAGCAGTCGAAAAGATACTGCCACTGGATATTGTGCATAGAGAGTGTAGAGATGACTGCATTCATTTCCACCTCCTCTGGTATTGGATCAATATTAGTATACACTAATAGTTTCACTATTAGTACCCTAATTAGTAATCTATTAGTGAAACTACTAGTGTACTAAGTGAGGTGAGTCGTCTTTAGTGTACTATTAGGAAGGGAAAGCTCCTTATTCTGCCCGTCTCTCTTTAGTGTACTAATAGTGATCCAATATCAGAATCTACCCTCTGGCGACGCCCTCGAGGGATCCTCCGTGATCGGATGTCTCACAGACTGGATGCTCCCGAGATATCTGACCTCAGCATATCTATCTATCTACCCATTGAACGAACCTGCCATCTGCATTTAGCATGTCTTCCCATTCTTAAATTTATTGCAAGCAGTTGCTTTCGAGAGCTTGCATCCATGAGTACTCACAATCGTATTTCTATTTTTTCGCTTTCAAAAGTAAGAATTCTACCTTTTCGACCCATTCAGATGATCAATTCTCGACCGTTTCTGCTCAAGTGGGACCTCGATATGACGTCAATTTCAATTGCTCCGAGATACTCGCGCACTTTCGCCGCATCGGGAATGTATTGGTAATTAATGAATTTGTTTTTTTCTTAATTTCAATTATTATAATAACAATTACGCACAAGTATTTACTTATTATTTTATTATGGATAATTATTATTTGGAGGAGAATTGAGGCGAAAAGGTGTCGTCCTACAACTGATCTATCTCCGATGCCCTATTTTCCTCCAATGAGAGGGGAAGGATTGGATGGAGGCGACCTCGAGCTAACGGTTGAGTGCAATTACGACCGAGAGGTATTTATCATCGTTCTTTTTATTTCTTTTGATTCTATATAAGTCCCTCCTCCATAAGACGACCAAAATCTGAGGCCTCTCGTGATCGTTCGTTGCCCTTATCGTGAGATTACTCTTTATTTGAGGCAGGTAGATCACTTGAGTGATCTGCAAGTGATCTACCTGCCTCGTCCCCCTTCCTCTCTTCTAGACAATCGATATTCGCTAACCAGCACATCTCATTTGCTGAGCATTTCAAATGCACGATACCATCGAGAACAACTGTGAGAGGGCCGGAAGACTAATACAAATGAATGTTACAGTCTCCTCACTGGAGCTGCGATGCCAATATAACGCTCACTCTGCGACAGTTCGCAGGGCCGTGGACAAAACAGAAGGTACGGTTTGAGTATAATGATGTCTGGATGAAAAACCTCTCTCGTCACTCTGACGGCGTCCTTGTTTAAAAATATTAGGCAATCGACAGAGGTTGGAAATAGAGCTCGAGAAATGATACCGCCGTCTCTCCATTTCACGCACTCTCTCGTCGACCGAGCGGGCGAGAGAGTGTGCAAAATGAAGAGACGGCGGTATCATTTCTCGAGCTCTAGTTGGAAAGTAGAGCTCTTTACTCTGACCGACAGCATGGAACGAAGAAACGGACTGTTCATTCTGACCGGCCTTTTCAAAGCTATTCAAAATCATCTAAAAATAAATATTCTTTGATGAGTGGTGTTTCGTAGTTTCATTGAACAAAAAGTTTACCGTATTTTCAGATAGTGCTACTGCGGCCTGGCAACACTTCTGATGCCTCATTCACCATGCCAAAGTCGCTGCTTGATAGTGTGAGTTTATCAATTAGCGATAACAAATCGGGCCTCTACTTCTTTTAAATTTTCTCTGACTGATGTGAGAATAGGCGAAAAGACTCTTCAAGAAAAGACAGTCGTACTTCAAAAGAGGCGAATGCTGAAATGTTGTTAATATTATCAATGACTCATTCTCAATCTTAAAAAAAAATAAATTTGTATTTTCCAATTTCAGTACGCTTTCACAACGAATGACAAGCTCATCATCGAGTTTAAGATCGCCGTGGAGCTACAATCCGAAATCAGGTGGGTCCGTTTTTGTAAGGAGTTTCCCTCTGGAGAATTCAAAACTGATTAGCGATTTTAATCACGATAATTTATGATGTGGCAGGAATTTCTTTTATTCAATGATTTACCAGAATCGACCTCCTTCCCGATTTCACCGCTCCAGATTGTAAGAGTGATGTGGTGCTCAACGTTGAGGGTCATCGACTGCATGTGTCAAGAAATGTGAGTGCGATCTGACGTTTGATGTGCCAAACCTTTTCTCGATTTCACTCTTTTACAATGTTGTCGTGGTCGTTGCGAACTTTTCGCTCAGAGGTACACGATATATGAGGCTGTTTGCCTTAGGTTCAACAGAGGTCGGGAACAGGTAAAAAATCGAAAGGTCTAAAAAGTTGGCCCTAGGGGTTATTTTTGATCCTCTACACGCTGGGACACTCGATTTCGCAATATGTCCCCTCCCCGCTCCAGGGGGGTCACCACCCATTTTGCCCGAAAACGCGTTTTTCGAGTTTTTCTCGCCGGAAAGTGCCCAAAATGGCACAAAATCTCGCGATTCTTAACAGAATTTTGTGCTCTATCTCGTGGTTATATTGAATTGTCATGATTATTTTTCGTTCTCGAGAAAAAGTCAATTTTTGAACCGAGACTTAGGGCAAGGAAACCCGTCAAGAGTAGAAAGAGGAGTTTCTCCCGATCATTTTTATGTATTGGACGTGGGGATAGAGTCAACCGAAAGGTGTCTTATGGGGGGTGGAGCGAAAAGGGGACACAAAAAAAGTTCGCGAATACCCCCGTGTTGGTGCTCATTTTGTAGAGCTCGTTAAACTGAACATTTTTTGTGTTGGACTTTCCCTTGAAAACATTTGCTCAGGAAGTTACAGCTATCGGAAAAGTTGTTATCGGACATCTCGTGAAATGGGAGAATTTGAGCGATTGTAACTTTATAAGGAAACGTTTTCACGAAAAAGTCCAACACAAAAAATGATGATTTCAACGAGCTCTTCAAAATGAGCACCCACACGGGGGTATTAGCGAACTTTTTTTGTGTCCCCTTTTCGCTCCACCCCCCATAAGACACCTTTCGGTTGACTCTATCCCCACGTCCAATACATAAAAATGATCGGGAGAAACTCCTCTTTCTACTCTTGACGGGTTTCCTTGCCCTAAGTCTCGGTTCAAAAATTGACTATTTCAAGAGAACGAAAAATAATCATGACAATTCAATATAACCACGAGATAGAGCACAAAATTCTGTCACGAGTCGCGAGATTTTGTGCCATTTTGGGCACTTTCCGGCGAGAAAAACTCGAAAAACGCGTTTTCGGGCAAAATGGGGGGTGACCCCCCTGGAGCGGGGAGGGGACATATTGCGAAATCGAGTGTCCCAGCGTGTAGAGGATCAAAAATAACCCCTAGGGCCAGCTTTTTAGACCTTTCGATTTTTTACCTGTTCCCGACCACTGTGGAGGCTTGTTGAACCTTAGGCGGACGGCCTCATATGTAGGTTTACAGATATTAGACCTGTTTGCTCGAGTTTCATTTCTAGAGCGTTCGCACTCGACGAGTCGGTTTCATTCGAACTCGTTTGGACCGGCCACTCGCGAGTGACAAAAATGAAATATTCAAAATCGAGTGAATTGGCACTCGCGAGTCTCACTCGCGAGCGTTGATGAAAAATTCACTCGCGAGTGGATTTTTCATTCTTACTCGCGAGTGGCGAGTAACTCGGCATAACAGGACTAACAGATATAGATTGGGCTGAATTATCCCTAATATTTCCAGTACCTCGCGATCCATTCTCCCGTCTTTGAAGCCATGTTCTTCAAGCAATTCAAAGAGGCTAATGAAGATGAAGTCACGCTGGGAGATGTGAAGTATGCGGTAGGTATATTCAATGGTATTACCAAATATTTTGACTTCACGTCTCTTCCTGTTTTTCGTGAGCTCTCACTTTTTTTTGCTTCTTGGTATTGAATCGATTTAGCTGATGTGAAGATACTTTTACCAAGCGAATTCTAAAAATAAAAGGAAATAAATTCAAAATTTTATTGCAGGAATTCCTCGACTTGCTCCGAGTGATCTACCCTCCGCACATGGAGATAAATGGTTTGTATCGTTGTTTTTAACAAATTAATATCGACTTTCTTCCAGCCTACAAAGTCTCACACATCATCACACTGGCTGATCGGTTCGATGTGAAGGTATGAGTAGGGGGGACCACAAGGTTGATAGCAGATCTCAATCGATTTGGTCAAAATGTGTTCAAACTGTCCTTCGTTGACTCAATAGCATTGTCTACGAGCTGCGCTAGAGCCCAAAAAAAGGCGCTATTTTTGGTGAAATCGTGTCAGGGCAAAGTGAGCGGAGCTTGTGAGGCGCATGAGTAGTAGGGATGTCTAAACGGAACTCGGAACTCCCTCCATTTCATTCTTCAACCTCATTCATTCCACAATGCGGTCGATCAATCTCATTTCGAACTCGGAACTAGCTCGGAACTCGGAATTCCGTCATTCTCATTCTTCCGTCTCTCCTCCGACTAGATCGGCCTCACCACTCAGCGAACTCAGAATAGCGAAAATGGTTGAGTTTCAGCAAATACTAATTCAATTATGGGACGACGGAATTCCGAGTTCCGAGATAGTTCCGAGTATTATGGAAATCGACTCGGAACAACGGAATAAATTCCGTTTAGACATCCCTAATGAGTAGTGCCTTTATTTTATAAAGGTAAAAGGTAAAAGGTAAAGGTGTATCCACGTCAAGCGATTTTACAGTCGTAAGACAACGCTAGGTGGGACCCACTGGTAAGGCCAGCTGTTAGACGAACTACATACCCTGCTGTCCAATGCTTTCTAGGGTAGCCTTACCTTTATTTTATGTAAAAAAAACAACTGCAATGGTCTGATGAAATGGTAAAAAGACAGCAATTCAGACAGCAATCGATCGAGCGGAGCGATACATCATTGGTTCGAAGACCATTGAGCTTGCGTTGAAGCTGAAGTACGCCGATTGTCACAGGCTCACGCTGCTTAGGGTGAGAATCCTGTTCGCTTCTTGGTAGGTTACTATGTATAACTAGAGTATATGGTAGCTTCCTCTTTTTGAATTATCGATTTTTGAATATAAATATTTCTTTTCAGAACATGTGCCTGTCGTACACTAACATCACTGCGCTAATGGACCTCAAGGTGATTTTTTTGTATTTTTAGTTTTTCCTTGTTTTAGAACCGTCAAAACAACCACAGAATTTCAGCAGATTTCAATGATGAGCCCGAACCAGAACTAAATCCCTGTTTACAGTTCTCGCCTCACTACTCTCACTACTCGGACTCGCTGAAAGCCGCTCTTTGCGACCGACTTATGACGCACGCTGCAAATGCTCCGTCCGTTCCTCCACCCTGCAAGAAACGGAGGAGCCAGGATTCCTATTCAAACGATAGACCTCCTACCGGAAGAGGACGGCAATCGGCTGCAGCGCAGGCGGCTGCAGCTGCTGCAGCGCTTCAACAACAACAACAACAACAACAGCAACAAGGAGCTGCTTCCGGGTTGCAACACAACAACTTGCACCTCCAACAAGCAGTATCTCAACAGGCAGGTGCAGCGCGGATGCAACTGAGGTCCAGAAGACCAGTGGCACAACAAGAACAACAACGGCAGCCAGATCAAACAATAAGAGCAGCGCGGCAAGCTGCTGTTAAAGGAGTGCGAAAGTTCAACGCTCCTGGAACGAAACGCAAAGCAAAAACGTAAAAGTACTGTATTTCAGCTCATGATAGACTTTCAAAATTTGGTTCCTTATAGTACACTCCTGCTGACGGCATGCTTTGTCCGTTTTTTTTCATATTTGCCCCAAGCCAGTGCAGCCCCAGCAACCCCTTGATAACTACCAATCTGAATGTCATCCGTGAATAATTTTTTGCCCGATACTATGAACTCAATTATTTTCTTGCTTGATGAGCATCCCTGATATGAGGTTCAATTGTTTTCAATCGGTGTTTGAATAAAAGTTTTCATTACAAGTCGTTGCCGTTTCGTTGCGCAAATAAATGAAGCCCTTTAGACAGAACTCTTATCTGAAATATGGGAAACTGTTCATTTGTGTTCTTGTTCTCCAGATAAATGACCTTGATTTTCGATCTATAAAGATAGTCAGCATTTACTAGGTTTACAGGTTCAGTATATGAGGTACAATACCGCGCGGCGATATGTATCGTGCGTTTGAAATGCTCAGCAAACTCATTGCGCTGGTTAGCGAGCTATTGATTGGCTGGGAGAGAGGACGGGGGAAGGAAGGACGGTTGCTCTACCGCCTCCTCCCGGCCTCTTCCCTAACTCCGCCCCTCGTACGATTGTAAAAGGTCAGCTACGCGTGGAACGGAAAATGATTTCACGATACTAGGTTTACAGGTTCGGTATCGGCAATACCGCGCGGCGATATGTAAGAGGGTGCGGCAATGTTGGAAGCGCTCGTTCACCGGAAAACATCCACCTTGGGTACATCAAAAAGAAAGCCGTGCCCATTTCGGTACCACTAGAAATTTTCCGCCACTCTTTCGAAACAGGAATAGTTCCCCCCACCTTGTTAAAGGAGGAGTAACATGAAAAATTTATTTTTTACAACCAGGTTTGTTTTGGCAAACCTACTGACTATGGGAGTTGGTGTCGCAGGAAACATAGTTCGAGAAAACCGTATGTTTTCGAGCGGTTTCTTAGCTATGTCTCAGCGTCTCTAGCGCTGTTCTAATGGTAGTTGTCAACGTGCGGTTTGCACTGGTCGATAGAACATCGAAAAGTAGCCTTAGCATAGGAAGAAAAGTTGTCACAGGGTCATCGTTGAAAGATAGAAAAATCGGGTTAAAGCTTGAATGCTTCAACCGACCGAGGCTGCATCTCGGTCGGGAATGATCTCTGACACTATTTCGTTCACAGGTGGTCCAGGGGGGGCCACTTGAGGAATCCACATCAACAATATTCTATAATAGCGAAAATTTGCTCGATTTGCAATAGCGAAAATTTGCTCGATGCCAAAGTTAGTTCGAGGTGAATCGCGTGATATGTAATTTTATTTCGATTCCGATATTTCGTTTCTCGTTTGTACATCCCTAGAAGGGATTAATGCCGGATTTCCGCATCATTCCCTTCTCTCTACAGGGGATACTTCTTCTCATAGCAACCGGCACCTAGCCATGAATTAAATTGCGAATTCAAATTTATTTACATGCACATTAAATAATCTCACTCCAACAGAAACCTTACAAAGATCATCCAATTGTCATGATAAATGTTACAATGAAAAATGTCAATTTGTGCTCTGATGGTCCCCTCGAGATAGGTTACGTGAAGGCTGATCCCATGATGGATTTCGAGATTGTACTGAAAATATGTAATGCGTGCCACAGAATTCTGACCCCCTTTGTTCTCTCCAGATAAGGGTGAACAATGGGATTATGTTTTCAATTTCCCGCCACACCGTAATCGAGCCGCAAATTAATTTAAAAATATAAAAAAAATTTTCAAACTTATCCGGATTTTAACCGTTCAACCACATTCGGAATGAGAATCAGGATAAGTTTCAGAAACATTTCAAATTGCGTTTGCAGTTCGACCACAAGTCTTTTATGTCGGAATAGACTGATGTGGTGCAATATTGTCATAATAGGTAATATTTTCCCTCGTAAATGTTACCTTCATATCCCTTGGCAAAGTTTCTTGAATCTCAGCCTGAATTAATTCCCGGTTGAGTCCCAATGTCCATTTACCCTTCTTCTTTAGACGAAGACGTGCCTGATGGAACCATTGTATTCAAATCGGAATGAGCGAACGATCAGTTCTTACAAAGTTAATTAATTCCTCTTATAAAGTAAACTTTACTGACTATAATCGCTGGCATTATCCAGTCAGCATCTAAACATATAAATGAAGCATCCATGTTTTTGTACTTCGACAACGTCCGTTGGAAAAAAGAGACGGGCAACTGAAAAAAAAACATCATTGACTAACTTTAGTGATGATGAAATTGATGATAGGGGTTTAAAAAAAATGTTTTCAAAATTATATACAAATCAACCAAAACAACAGCCATTTTGAGATTCACTACAATTAGATAGCAATCTTACGTCGTTTTTATTGCCAAACAGCAATTTTGCGGACGGAACGGCTAAATCAATGTAATATCGATCGTAAATGGGTAAAGATTTGCACCACAACCCTACATCGGTGGGATTGGAGGACAATATCGCTGACAGAAGTCTGAAAAAGAAACTTTGCAATCTAGATATGAGTGCAAACGAGTACAATAGTGCAATTTTTTTTTGAAAGTACTCGTAAACTGGTAATACCGTGCTCTTCCTTCGCTTGTAAGATTCTCATCAATTGCACTGCCATCTAATAATAAAGAGTTAAAAAATCGCGAGCGGGAAATCTGTTCCAAGATCCTGACAATATGGTTGTCGATTGAAACCTGTGAATTGGAAAAGTAACCGATTTACTTATGTAAAAACCATGCCTGGCGTAACCAAATGGATGTAAAATCGAATCTATTTAGTAAAGTGATCACTCTGTTGACGACAACTTCGGACATTATCTGTTTTTGAGGCAGCCTGCTATTCACCTAAACATAAAATATACATAAATGCATAAGTAAATTTTTGATAAATAATATTTTTTTAAAAAGAAGTTACTAGTTACGAATGTCAACAATCAATATTTAAATACAAATTTTTACCTTATCCGGCAGGCTAAAGTTGTATCGCTTCATCCTTTTAGAAATTGCTTGTTGATTAATAATTTCGACATAGAAATACCCTTTTTCAGTATGTATCTTAACATAGAACCGTGTATTTGTTTCCTGAAAAATTGTTTTTGCACTCATAAAAAACCCACTTTTCTCATAAAAAACCTGAATAATCTTTATCTCTTCTGCGTGAACTTTTACTGCTTTTGAACGAGATAAATCCGAGAGAATGTGCATTTTCTCGCTTACAGTCGCTATTTCGTCGAGATCATTGCTGAAATTATAATAAACTTCAAGGAAAATGGTCTGAAAAATCTCGAAGAAAGCTTTATATTTGCAGGTATTTTGCATGTTATTATAATATTGAAGATTCAAGTTTGTTATTGTTTTTCAAAATCTTTTCAATGAAACAAATCAAAAATATCTTCCATATCGAAATTTATTTTCACTTACTGATCTAATCTAGATAAAACATCCAATAGGCAATCATCGACAAGTTGAGAAAGATGATCCTGAGTAGATTGAGATGTGAAAATGAAGAGGGTTTGCAGGGAATTTACCTGTTTCGATACTTTTTTCAATAGTTTTGCACGTTTTGCATTTTTGGGTAATTCTCGGACTTCTTTATACTCGCTTGCGAAGTTGCATCTAAATATGCGCAACAAATTACAAGAAGAAAAATAATAAAATCACATATTTATAAAGTGCAATTGTGATCCAAAATCGATTTGAAAGCAGGAAAAAATCGAAAAATGCGCAAATAAATACAACACCATTCTTATTCATTCGCTTTCAAACATTGTTTAAAGATCGTGCAAGATACAGAGAACGGGATTCAAATATTAGCATCGGTCATGAGTCAAACTAGCAAACCGAGGGGTTTGCGCATTTCAAAAAAGGGAAGATAACAAATGGAAAAGGAAATAGCCTCAATGCGATAAAAAACGAAGATATTAAAAAAATCTAGTTTTGAACGAAGATCACATCATTCGTTCAAATGATTCGAACGACAAAACAAATTCGAATCCATTCTCTGTCAAACAATGTTTATTGAGCGTGTAAAAATGCAGAGAATGCAATTCAAACGATTAGTGTCTGCCAAGAGTCATTCCAGGCCTTCCAGGGGGTCTGTGTATTTGAAAAAGTTGATTGGACAAAAGTAATGGGCTAATTGACTAGAGTGAATCCAGCCCTGCCAGAAGGTTTCCACCCTTCAAAATGAGAAGAGGACATCGATTCGATTATTACACATTTATCAAGAGGTCGGGTTAGGTGAGAGCTCTGATGTGCATGGCATTCCAACTGGCTTTTCTTGCTTCGTTGAGAAAGTTCGGGCCGATAGTCTTGCGGAAGATATCGCTCCATCTAGTCATTGGTCGACCTCTTCTTCTTTTCCTTGTCGGGAACCATTCGATCACAGATCG
>LS485064.1:38430-48578 GCA_900490705.1 Pristionchus arcanus
TTGCATAAAAAATATTTTTTTGTTATTATTCTCATGGTTTAGGGCTTGAACCGCAAGAATACAAGGAAAAAAATATTTTTTATGCAATAGTTGAAGATTCTTCAACTCTTAAATCGATGAAGACCTTTCCGGATTGGAACCATGGGAAACCACTCGTCTTATATCGAAATTTTTTTCACTTACTGATCTAATCTAGATAGAACATCCAATAAACAATCATCGACAAGTTGAGAAAGATGATCCTGAGTAGATTGAGATGTGAAAATGAAGAGGGTTTGCAAGGAATTTACCTGTTTCGATACTTTTTTCAATAGTTTTGCACGTTTTTCATTTTTGGGTAATTCTGGGACTTCTTTATTGATTCGCTTGCGAAGTTGCATCTAAATATGCGTAACAAAACACTAAAATAGAAATATCAAAAACACATTTTTATAAAGAGTAATTGTGATCCAAAATCGATTTGAAAGCACGAAAAATTCGAAAAATGCGCAAATAAATACAACACGATTCTTATTCATTCGCTTTCAAACATTGTTTAAAGATCGTGCAAGATACAGAGAACGGGATTCAAATATTAGCATCTGTCAAGAGGCAAACTAGCACAACCGAGGGGTTTGCGCATTTCAAAAAAAGGGAAGATAACAAATGGAAAAGGAAATAGCCTCAATGCGATAAAAAACGAAGAGAATAAAAAAATCTAGTTTTGAACGAAGATCACATCATTCAAACGACCTTTTTTTCAAATTATTCGAACGACAAAACAAATTCGAATCCATTCTCTGTCAAACAATGTTTATTGAGCGTGTAAAAATGCAGAGAATACAATTCAAACGATTAGCGTCTTGCAAGTGTCATACCAGGCCTGCCAGGGGGTCTGTGTATTTGAAAAAAGTGAATTGGACAAAAGGAATTGCCTAATTGACAAGAGTGAATCCTGCCCTGCCAGGAGGTATTCTCACTAGGGATGTCTATGCGGAATTTATTCCGCATTTCCGCATTATTTCCATGATCATTTCTCATTCCGCATTGCGAGTGAACTGGTCCCCTCTCAATGCGGAATTCCGCAATGGATGCGGAATTCCGCATTCTCGAATGAAGTGATTCACTATTAGAATACAATGAAACTATTCATTCTAATTGAATTATTCACATTCTAATTGAATTAACCACCAGCGAGCCTGCTCGAGAGGGAAAGAAAGAATGAGAATTGCGGAATTCCGCAACGAATGCGGAATTCCGCATTCGAAATGAGAGAGGTCGACCGAATTGCGGAATGAATGAATTAGAGGAATGAAAGTGGGGGGAGTTCCGCGTTCCGTTTAGAAACCCCTAATTCTCACTCCAAAATCGGAAGAGGACAAAGGGGATTTTGTATCTCGCTCCTATCGCGCAACCGTAGCCTACATCGTGAAAAATCGAGGGAGTAAAATAGAAAACAGTCGCGCATAAAAAATAAAGATTATGAGCTTCTCATTCCGCTCGCTCTCTCGCTCATTGCCTGCATTTCAGGGTCACTTGGAACGCAGCCAATCGATCATAACTCAGTTCAAACGAAAAATGGTGACTTAGGAGTTTCGAAAGTGTGATCGGGTAATGTCGACCCACCTCCTCACATAGAGAACTCAGTCAGCCAGATATTCGTGGAACACCTTCTTTAAATCTAAGTCGGTAGTGTGCCTGACTGCGCGGCACAGGGTCCCGGGTTCGAATCCGTCACGCGGCATGAGTCTTGTCAGACCACCCCCGCAGGCAAACCAGGCATGGTCCAATTGGTACTGGTATAAAAAAAACGGGAGTAAAGGGACGGTATCGCTGGCTGGCAACTGAGTACCAATATTTACCGTTATATGCTATATGATGCGTATAAACCGATCACAAGAAACCTACGCATGTTCCGCGCGTTCAAAAATACGCTGAATACGGAACTACCTTTACCTTTATCTATTAAATCTACTATTAATTGATGTATGTATAATTATAAAAAATCAAGCAGTGATCATAATTTTATCGAGTTGGAATACAAGATAGATAAATGATGATGATTGAAAAAAAACATTTTGGACGTTGAAGTTGGTCAGAGAATGCAATGACTCAGCCAAGACCACTTCCCTATGGAAGGCTCGAGCGCCCTCGATCGGTGCTTTATATCCACATAATTAGTGGGGCAGCCTCGGCGACACAAATCCTCTGTCGCACGCCATTTCACCACTGAAACGGAAGAAGATCGTTGTAAAAACCCGGATCTGAGACTATCTACTGTTTTGTACCCCCCCCCTTCCCCCATTCAACTTCTCATCTTGGGCAATTCGATGCTTAGCACACAATACGGAACGTTTTATTTGTAACCTCAGTTTAGATTGTGTCTAAACGTCTCATTTTCTTACTATATACTTCTAGCACCTCTAGGAAACGATTAGGAACATAAGCTAGGGACAGATATTTTTCTGTCACATTGGGGAACTGACAGACAGGAATAATTTGCAGGACGGCTTAATATTTTACGATACCTTCAATATGATAATTATCAACGAAAGTATTAACAGAGACATTTTTTGCACACGATGCTTGAAACCAGATTTCTTTTCCGAGTAGAGGAATATGCTGCAAATGGTATGTTGATTTGATCCTCTCCAAGGTGTATGAGCGAGGATAACTGTATTCAGACTAATCATACTTTAAAAATATTTATTTCTTACCTCAGCTAAGATATTGATAATCTCTTGCGATAAGTAGCCGGAGTAAAATGAAAATTTTTCCTCGATGAGTAATTTGTCCAATTTTTGCGAAAGCATTCCGACAATAATACGAGGAATGTCAGCCCTTATGTCGACAAAGGCACGTCTAGGATCAAAGTGTAATGACCGCACGAGCGACGATAACTTGATCAGGTATCCCTCTGAAGTTACAGTTATGTAAATGGTAAAGGGGTTATCCTGGCAAGGCGCGCTAACCACACATTGTCGGGTAGCAACGTTTGCCTAACCTGGGACGACCTGTGGCTGTTGCGAGACTGTAATTGCCCGTACTGTGTGCACATGATAGGGGATTTCTTTACTGTGGTTTTCGCCACTTCCAGCATTTCTTTACCTCCTTTGTTTGGGTGGATTTGGGCGGGGGCGAACTCGTGACCTGTCGAATCGCATTCCTCGCACACAACCACTGCACCACCGCGCCATCTTGATATGCATAAATTAGGATTGTACTCACCCAGAGGCATGTCCGGCGTGAAGAACACAGACATTTGAAGATGCTCAATTCCTTTAGTTTCCACCATTTTCAGAATAGCATCCCTGCAAAATTAGCATTGGTGTCAAGCAAATTTATTGTTAGACGTACGAAACTTCGCAGGCTATTCCAGTAGCGCATCCACAACTGTTGGAGTATGAGAATGACTCGACTTTGAGAATACTGAACTTGAATACTCGTAGGAGATCATTTATCCTATTGAAGATGTGCCTCTCGAAACACGAAAAGATTGATACTCGGCCAATGCGTGTTCCGATAGTCGCCGATATACATTCCCACAATTTGTATTCCTTTTTGCGCACCACGAATTTGTAAAGCTTAAAGAACTTTTTTCATCAAACCAACACATGATCGCTAACCGTTATCTGCTTATGTTCATATCGTTTAACTCGAGATTTAGCAATCAATCCCCTCCGAAGCTGATATCGCAATTCGAATAGATATGTCATGCTTTTTGGTAAGACGAGCGTAGCGAACATTCGGTGCACTGTCTCATTCTCCTGAAACAGATTTGGTTTTGTGAATTAGCTAAACAAAGGTACCGTTTCTAATCGCAACTCATCCACAAGTTGAATGGTCGCCCGTTGGAGAGCAAATTCGTTTATTCGAGTGAGAAGAGCAGATGAGGTCTGCAAGTTTTGCAGTTATTTGCAAAATAAATCTTAGAACAATCACTGACCGCTTTGAGATCCTTCAAATGTTCGGGTACAAATTCGAAAATAGAGTAGGCCAGCTCTCGAGGAAGCTTCTCGATTGGAGAAAGGCTTTGCGGGGGAATTTGCACGTCATGTGGCGTCGATTGGCCATCTGCGGATGCAAAGCCCGTCGAGAGTTTCGCTCGTTTTGGTGAATTCATGATGATAAACTGAAAAAAACTCTTGAAATTAAAATTCTTGATTTTTTTCAGGCGACAATATTAGTTTGGGCTCGAAAAAATATTGAAAGAAAGAGAACGGGATGAAGCGACGAGTCAAGAGTGAAGCGGTCTTCCTGAAATTGAACGCTTGTCATTCGAAAATCGGAACCAAGCAGAGCCACAAGTTATTCTAACACCCTTAGGCATCCGATTTCAACATCCATCCTGACAGGATTTAGATCGGATCAATCGAGTCCGGAGCTAACAGACTCTCTAGATACTAGGGCTATCTGGTGATCACTGATCTAGCGAGCAAGCTGACAATGAGTTGAGAGAATATTAGTTTGATTTCGGACGAAGAAAAACAAATGAATAAGCTATAAACTAATTCGATGTAGTTTTGAACGAAAATCACATTATTCGAACGACATTTACAAACCATATTTCGATAACTGGTTATTCCCCTTACAAAAAGGGGTGAATTCGCAGAGGATGCATTCAATCGATGTTCTTCCACTTTTCCATTCCACTTCTCCTTCTCTGCCTTCTCTACTCCGCACATGCATTTCCATTCCCGATCAAGGATTGCATGGAGTAAGCGATTCTTATTACCAATGAGTTTTCTCTACAATAAATCAATAAAGTTTTTGCTGGGTGAATAAACAGAAAGTCCTGGTTCCTCAGATTTCAGGCCCCGGGCCACATAGTAAATGTAGGACTCGCTCAAAACCGATTTCAATACAGTTCCGGCGAAATCAGCGACAAGCGCTGCTATCCCGCCCACTTCGAGGAATGCCTGGCCGATGACGAGTGCAGTCACTGCAAGTGGGCTCGTTTTCAAAAATTAATGAAAATTTCTTTTTTTTTTCAAAAATTAATGAAATGAAATTTTCCGTTAACCTGCGATGAAAACTGTATATTCAAGGGAAGCGTGGCTTATTTGCTTCAATAAAGCGAAGGACGTGATGGCAAAGCTGCCGGAACTAGTGGCAGCGTGAGTATTCGAATTATTATTTTATTAGTTATTTTATCGAATTATTAGTTTCATCCATACAGTGACTGAAGATGCTTTTACAAGAATTTGCTACTGATAAGGGTTTTGATCTAAAAATAACTTTGGATCTGAATCGTTGGGCCCAGACCAAATCAGTGATTCGGGATCTCTAAATCATCTTTCAGTGGTCTCCATCGCGTGCCGACTAAAGACAGCGTTCATCCTTTCCACATCGATATTTACGAGACCATGCTGGACTACATGAAATGCGAAAGGTGAGAAATGACAGCATTCTTTTCCGTTAGTTCGCTTTCGACCACTTTGTTAAAACTATCGTTAATTTTTATTGGTGAACTAGAAAAGACTAACGACAATCGATCGAACAATTCATTCCATTTTTTCTTTGAACTATTTCTTCAGAATGCTCATGGATGCTCATCACGAGAAGAAGTTGGACCAATACTGCACGGTAAATTGTTAATTTATTTTATTTTATAATAAGTAAAGGTTCTCCTGTTAATGCTTCTACGCCTCCAGCGCTAGAAAAATGAAAAAATACTGTACTTTAGTTTCCCAATTCACTGGACAAATGCAAGCGCGAATGCTCCCCCGAGTATTACAAGTGGAAGGCGATTATGGAAGATAAACAGAATGGCAGGTAGCCGATTTATTTGCTCTTTATTACAGACAATTTGTGTTTTTTTGCAGGACCTATCACGAACTGGAATACACTCCAGACGAGAAGGCTAGATTCGATAATATTGTTCTCGGTAATTGCGGCAAATGGCATGATCAATGGTACAGCCATATCGACTCGTATAGGGTGAGAAACAGACAATTCTTTCAGAATTATAAAAGAATTTCAGGCAAAAATCCACCGCAAAAATCCGTTCGGTCTGATCATTATTGATTGTGTTGAGTGAGGAAATTTTAATAAATAAATAAAATATATTTAAAAGATTTAAATTAATAAAATAATTTATCCAGACGGCACATGGAATGCGATCCTCGCCAGCATAGAGAGTGTGAAAAGGACGGCTGTGTCTCGTGTCGAGAGGTTTGGTCCATAATACCATTTGTTTGCTAGTGACTAGAGTGTCGAAAACAAATTTCCAAATATTCGAAAATAACTTTTTTCCTCATTCTGCGTTCTCTCTCATCAAAAATTCGGTTTATTTGTATGTTAACCAAATATTTGGAAATTTGTTTTCGACACTCTACTAGTGACAGCTAGAATATGCTTGTTGCAAGTTGTAACACTGCAGATAATCGGGGCCTGTTTCCACGACATCGCAAAGAAACCAGTGGAAGAGTTTCTGAAAGAAGCGTGAGTAATTTGCCTAATGCATTTCATAAATTGCACTTTCTTCAATCTATTCGCCACTATTACTCTCAGTATCTGGGGCTTCAAATGGATCTGACTGGAATGATCTGAAGATTTCCGTAGGTGTACTGACCGTCCTTTCTTTCAGTCTATTTCCCACCCTCAACATTGAAGACAAGCCCTATCTAATTGACGCGTATTCCATCCAGAGGGAGCGATACGTCTGCGAGGAGTGGGTTGACTGAGTTGAATTAACATAATAATAATAACAGTTTATCATGCAATTTAACGTAAATACAGCGGAAACGAAACAAGCTACATCAATTTTTTGTTGCAACATAGGCATTCGACTATTTCGTCTGACTTTTAGCTTTGGAAGACTCGAAAAAAGTAGCATAATGAAATGAAAGAAAAACTAACATTCAACTCAATCCACTTTTACAGTTTGTTCGCGTGGAATCGCGGTAACGAAGCAGAGTTTTGCGTGGTACGTCCAATCACAGTCAATTTGTCTTTTTATGGCTTTTTTGACCGGCACATTACTGCTATTCCAAGTTTAGTCCTAATAACCCGATTCAGTATCCCGACCAGAAGATGGAATGCTTGCTGGACTGCGCTCAGGGCACTCGAGCGATGGACCGTTTTCTCAAGGTATGGTTGTTCGTGATGATAATACGGCATGATTGACGAAAGAATGTGTAAATGAGAATCAAACATATCCATCCTTTGAAGCATCAGCCGCAGAAGTACCGAACGCCTGAAGAGGAGAAGCGATTCCTTGTAGAGTTTTCTTATAATTTTCATTAATGAACCCAAATTACGGCTAATTTTCAAACATTGTTTTACTGTAGAATAGTTTGAAACCATTTGACATTATGTATCTGTTTTTAAAAGTCATCTGTTTCAGCAAGCCGTGGAGAACCAACGCCTATGGCTGCAAACTCATCTCGATTTCGCCAAAGACGAAGGAGCTATCGTTGAATAAAGTAGTTTATCCATAAGATTGGGCTATTTCGCGAACGATACATACCATGGCAACGACTGTGCTGTCTTTCATAGATGCTTTCCTTTTCAATGGCAGAATCCAGATTCAGTTCACATTTTCCCTTATCAATTTGGCTCTGCGTATCTTTTCAAGCGGAAGAATGATGATCAAGGGACGCTCCTCAGTACTCACACTCTCTCACTGTCAGAGAATACAGTTATCAGTTCGGCTCTATTCGTACTTTCGGTGATGATGACTCGAATCATCGCCCTGGAAAGAATAAATAGCTGAGACAAATGCCACAAATGCTCTCCCTTGTCAATAATGTTGTTTCGTATTCACCCTAGATCTAAGCTAATTTTTCGTTATTGATTAAGCACTAGAAAGTTTCAGTTTCCGTTTTTTTTTAGTTTATACTAGGGTTGATCGTTCGGCTTTCGGAACGGCCGAATGAGAGTGATCAAAATTGCCTCATTCCGGAATTGATTCAATTAGGGCTCGGAATGAGTTCGGACAATGAACTAATTGGATTTCTCATTCCGGAACGGCCATTGTTCTACTCTCGGCCGTTCCGAAGTGAGGGATAATTGGATCAAAAGTTCGGAATTCCGTCATTCCGTTCCGAACGATCAACCCTAGTTTATACGGGCTTATAAATATTTTTAGTATGTCCGTTCCCTCCTCCTTCTTTGGCTCTTGGACATCGGACAAGAACGATAACTTTGACGAGTATCTGGAGAGCGCGAGCGTCCCGTGGTTGCTACGGAAGGTATGATTGTTATTCCGCCTTTTCTTTCAGTGTACATGCTTGATAACGAGTGTCTAATAGCCAACGAAACATTGAAACGAGCATATATTGTTAAAAAAATGGCTCGAGCGTGCCGTTGTTGCTCAGGAAGGTATATTATTATTAGGAGTTCAGTTTTTGCATTGTAGTCATGGTTGCTGAGGAAGGTACGTTGTATTCCCATCGAAGACGCCACCTTCATGTTTTCTCGGATCACATCAGTCAGCTTTGATAGGGTGAATTGAATTCACTAGGCTAAACTGGTTAACTACGGGAACTCAGGCATTGGTGAAGGTGATACATCTTCCGATTTTACCGTTTTTACCGAACTCTCGGTGACACCTCATCATTCAGGCAATCCTCCTCGCCGGGCACTCCATCACAATCACGAATCTCAGCAATGGACGATATCGAACGGAGCAATCGGTGAGCATTTATCCTTCTCTTCGACTGCGTTCGTTTTGCTGGATTTCGCCGTTGATTTGTCCGAATTCGAGAGATAGAGAATCCGCCTCTTCATTCCCCGTACTCTATCACCGGTCAGAGTGGCGAGAGAGCATGCGGAATGGAGAGACGGATTAGTGATCGCGACCCTAATTACAATCGAATATTCCAGATGATGGGCAAGTCGACCAAGTACGAATTCGGCCTCAACGAGGAGTTTGAGAACACCGGGATGGATGGAGTCAAGCACAAGGTTTCCTTTTTCTGCGGATTTCATTTTGCGTGATTGTATATAGACTCATAACAAACCCAATGATTCTTGAGCTGTCATCTATGACGGATAAAGATGATTCATGTGCACTCAAAAAATAAAGTTCTCGCTCGCAACACCGATGTATAAGAGAGTAGGACGAATGAAGAGAATGAGAGATCCTTTCAGATCACAATCACCATCTCGTCGCGTTAGATTAGATTTAGTACTAGGTATGCCGGTTCTCGTTCACCCCCATATTATGGGCCCAATATTTACCGTTTAGCCAGCGCACTCATTCAGATCACTATCACCTCTTGTCGTAGCTAGGGTTCCCTTGTTGGAAAGTATTTCCGGAATTCCAATAAGCGAACAAAGAAATTAGACTGCTCTCGAAGCGAGAAAGTGTGGAGAATGAGGAGTTAATGGAAAGTTAATGGAAAGTACTTTCCAATAAGGGAACTCTAGTCGCAGCTCTCTTGTCGTTACCATTCCACCCTCGATTCCGGGCCCGTTATCCCGTTACAGTTTAGCCAACCCATGAATAATGGGTGATGTCATCACTCTTTCAGATCACCATCACCCTCGAGGGCGCATCTCTCGTCGAGTGGCACACCAATCTGGACAAGCCCTCCAAGCCCGTGGACAAACAGGTCTACAGTGTGGAGGACGGGCGATTGGTGCAGGTGAGTCAACTTGGACAGATCAGAGGGAAAATTTTGCAATAATCTAACATTAGCATACCTGACTAGAGTCACAATTCCTATCGAAATATTTGTGATAAACAACTAAATATAGTCGACTAGCAGGTCTACAGTGTGGAGGAGGGACGATTGGTGCAGGTGAGTCGTTCGTTCTTTCATCCTTGGAAACTAGTGGACTCGTTAACCAGCACATGGAACTTCTTCGGTTTCTGGCCCAGGCAACAACCCCTCCGAATGTGAAGGGGTGGTGAATGAGAATGGTAGGGAGCAGGGTTGATAAATACGAGCATGCTCGACACTCGAGGCCTCGACCACGAAAACCAGCTATTTGACTCGATTTGACTCGAGGCTCGATCGAGCGGCTCGAGTGAGAGAGGGAAGGGTCGAGTCTAGCTCGAGCCTACGAGCGGCTCGTAGACTCGAACCAGACTCGAGTCTAACTCGAGTCTGACTCGAGTCTGGAGAGAGGGGAAGGGAGGGGGAGAGAAAGGAATCGCCTCTCCCTCCCTCCCTCCCCCCTATGCAAATGGCCTACCCTCTTCCTCCAGACTCGAGTCA